>PVHX01021460.1:0-29730 GCA_004024805.1 Geosciurus inauris
AGCAGACTGGATTAAAAAAAAAAAAAAAGACACAACAATATGCTGCCTTAAGAGACTCATCTCACAGGAAAAGACACCCACAGACTGAAAGTGAAAGGGTGGGAAAAAACATATCATTTACAGGGACCAAGTAAATAAACAGGAGTTTCCATTCTCATATTAGATAAAGTGGACTTCAAACCAAAGTTAGTAGAAAAGGATAAAGAAGGACATTTCATACTGCTTAAGGGAATCATACATCAACAAGACATAACAATCGTAAATATCTACTCCCCAAACAATGGGGCATCTACATATACCAAAGAAATCCTTCTCAACTACAAGAATCAAATAGACTACAACACAACACATTTGGTGACTTTAACACAGCTCTCTCACCACTGGATAGATCTTCCAAACAAAAACTAAACAAAGAAACCATATAACTCAATAAAATAATCAATAATTTAGAGTTAACAGACATATACAGAGTATTCCATCCATCAATACACTTTTTTCTCAGCAGCACGTGGATCCTTCTCCAAAATGGATCATATGTTATGTCACAAAGTAAGTCTTAGCAAATACAAAAAAATAGAGATACTATCCTGCATCCTATCTGACCATAATGAAATAAAATTAGAAATCAATGGCAGATTAAAAAAAAGAAACTACACCAACAACTGGAAACTAAATAATATGCTATTGAATGATAACATGGATAACAGAAGACATCAGGGAAGAGATAAAAAGAATTCTTAGAGGTAAATGAAAACTCCAATACAACATATCAAAATCTCTGGGACACCATGAAGGCAGTGCTAAGAGGAAAGTTCATTGCATTAAGCTCATTTATTAAAAGAAGAAAAAGTCAACAAATAAATGACTCTACATCTCAAAGCCTTCGAAAAAGAAGAACAAACCAACACCAAAAGAAGTAGAAGACAGGAAATAATTAAAATCAGGGCTGAAATCAACAAAATTGGAACAAAGAAACAATTCAAAAAATTGACAAAACAAAAAGCTGGTTCTTTGAAAAAATAAACAAAATTGACAAACCACCCTAATGAAAAGAAGGAGGGAGAAAACCCAAATTACTAAAATTCATGATGAAAAAGGAAATATCATGACAGACACTACTGAAATACAGAAGATTATCAGAAACTATTTTGAAAATTTATACTCCAGTAAAATAGAAAACCCTGAAGACACTGACAAATTTCTCGAGGCATATGACCTACCCAAACTGAACCAGGAGGTCATACACAACTTAAACAGATCAGTTTTAAGCAAGGAAATAGAAGATACCATCAAGAGCCTGCCAACCAAGAAAAGCCCAGGATCAGATGGATTCTCAGCTGAGATCTGCAAGACCTACAAAGAAGAATTAATACCAATACTGCTCAAACTATTTCATGATATAGAAAAAGGAGGGAACTCTTCCAAAATCATTCTAAGAGGCGAGTACCACCCTGATACCTAAATCAGACAGAGACATATCAAAGGAAGAAAATTTCAAACCAATATCCCTGATGAACATAGATGCAAAAATTCTCAATGAAGTTTTAGCAAATCACATACAAAAACATATTTAAAAGATAGTGCACCATGACCAAGTGGGGTTTACTCCAGGGATGCAAGTTTGGTTCAACATACAGAAATCAATTAATACAATTCATCACATCAATAGACTTAAAGATAAGAATCATATTATTTTATCAATTGATGCAGAGAAAGCATTTGACAAAATTCAGCACCCTTTTATGTTCAAAACACTAGAAAAACTAGGGATAGTAGGAACATACCTCAACTTTGTCAAAGCTATTTATGCTAAACCAAAAGCCAACATCATTCTAAATGGACAAAAATTGGAAGCATTCCCTCTAAAAACAGGAACAAGACAGTGATGCCCTCTTTCACCACTGCTATTCAACATAGTCCTTGAAACACTAGCCAGAGCAATTAGACAGATGAAAGAATTTATTAAAGGGATATGGATATGAAAAGAAGAACTCAAACTATCATTATTTGCTGACAGCATGATTCTATACTTAGAGGATCCAAAAAATTCCACCAGAAAACTTATAGAATTAATAAATGAATTCAGCAAAGTAGCAGGATATAAAATCAACATCCATAAATCAATTGCATTTCTGTACATCAGTGATAAACCCTCTGAAAGAAAAATTAGAAAAATTATCTCATTCACAATAGCCTCAAAAAAAAAAAATACCTGGGAATCAAATTAACAAAAGAGGTGAAAGATCTCTACAATGAAAACTACAGGACACAAAATAAAGAAATTGTACAAGACTTTAGAAGATGGTAAAATCTCTCATGCTTTTGGATAGGCAGAATCAATATTGTCAAAATGGCCATACTACTCAAAGTGCTATATAGATTCAATGGGATTCCAATTACAATCCCAACATCATTCCTTATAGAAATAGAAAAGGCAATCATGAAATTCATTTGGAAGAATAAGAGACCCAGAATAGCCAAAGCAATCCTTAGCAAGAAGAGTGAAGCAGGAGGCATCACAAACACCAGACCTTAAACTATACTACAAAGCTACAGTAACAAAAACACCATGATACTGGCACCAAAACAGACATGTAGACCAATGGTACAGAATAGAAGACACAGAGACAAACCCACTTAAATACAGTTATCTTATACTAGACAAAGGTGCCAAACACATACATTGGAGAAAAGATAGCCTTTTCAGCAAATGGTGCTGGGAAAACTGGAAATCCATATGCAGCAAAATGAAACTAAACCCCTATCTTTCACCATGCACAAAATTCAACTCAAAGTGGATCAAGGACCTGGGAATTAGACCAAAGACCCAACGCCTAATAGAAGAAAAAGGAGGCCCAAATCTTCATCATGTTGGATTAGGACCTTACTTCCTTAACAAGACTCTTACAGTGCAAGAAGTAAAGTCAAGAATCAATAAATGGGATGGATTCAAATTAAAAAGCTTCTTCTCAGCAAAAGAAACAATCAATGAAGTGATCAGAGAGCCTACATTCTGGGAACAAATTTTTGCCACACACGTATCGGATACAGCACTAGTCTCCAGGATATATAAAGAACTCAAAAAATTTTAACACCAATAAAACAAACAACCCAATCAATAAATGGCCCAAGGAGCTGAACAGACACTTCACAGAAGAAGATATACAACTGATCAACAGACATATGAAAAAAATGTTCAACATCTCTAGCAATTAAAGAAATGCAAATCAAAACTACTCTACGATTTCATCTCACACCATTCAGAATGGCAATTATCAAGAATACAAACAACAATAAGTGTTGGTGAGGTTGTGGGGGAAAAGGTACGCTCACTTTCCAGATTGGTTGTACCAATTTGCAGTCTCACCAGCAATGGAACTTCTATGGAACTTCCTTAGAAAACTTGGAATGGAACCACCATTTGACCCAGCTGTCTCATTCCTCTGTCTATACCCACAGGACTTAAAAACATCATACTACAGTGACGCAGCCACATCAATGTTGATAGCAGCTCAATTCACAATAGCTAAACTGTGGAACCAACCTAGATGCCCTTTGACAGATGAATGGATAAAGAAACTGTGGTATATATGCATAATGGAATATTACTCAGCAATAAAAAAGAATAAAATTTTGGCATTTGAAGGTAAATGGATGGAGTTGGAGAATATCATGCTAAGTAAAGTAAGCCAATCTCAAAAAACCAAATGCCGAATGTTCTCTCTGATAAGTGGATGCTGATCCATAATGGAGGAGAGGACATGGGAAGAATGGAGGAACTTTGGTCAAAGGGGATGGAGAGAAGAGGGGACATGGGGACAGTAAATATGGTGGAATGAGATGGACATCATAGCCCTAGCTTCATGTATGACTGCATATATGATGTGATTCTACATCATGTACAATCAGAGAAATGAAGAGTTGTGTTCCATCTGTGTACAATGAATCAAAATGCATTCTACCATCATGTATACCTAAGTAGAATAAAAAAAAAAGAGTTAAAAAAATAGAGAACAAAGTTAATGTTTAAACAAACTAGAAGACTAAGGCAGAATAAAATTAATTAGCATTAACATCCTTAAGAAGGTAAGAGAAGATAATGTTTGTATGAAATGAGTACAGCCTGCTATTAAAAAAGGAAAATTGAATCAGTAAAATAATAAAAATTAAAAATATAAAGGCATAAATGAAAAACTCAATAGAAATGTCAGAAAATAAAACTGTAGAAATATTCCAGAAAATAGAACAACAACAAAAAAGGCAAAGACATGGAAAAATCTTACAAAAAAAATCAGAAAGTCAGAGGACAAGTTCACAAGTTCAACATTCAAATAAAAGGTATTCCCAAAAAATAGAACTGATAAAAATCATTTGAGAATCATTACAGGTGAATTTACCAGAATAGAATGACCTAAGTATTCAGAATGAAAGAGATCAGAGTACCTTGCTGATGACTGAAATATAACACACTAAAACCACATCATCACAAAATCTTAAAACACTGGTGACAAACACAAATTTAGAGAAGACAGGGAAATGTTAAAAAGACCAAGAATCAAAATAGCTTTGGATTTTTCAGCAGTAGTTGGAAGTTAGAAGAGCAGCAATACCTCAAATTTTTGAAAGAAAATATATCTCAATTCAAATATCTATATCCAGTCAAGTTATAAATTAATTGTGAATGAAGAATAAGAACATTTTCAGACATTCAGGGTATCAAAAATTTTATATCACCTGTGCTCTCTCTCAGCCCCTTGTAGTATATGCTTTACTGAAATCTGTGGATAAACCAAATATGTGTGTGTGTGTGTTAAGGAAAATATTCTCTCCATCTTTCTCCCTGAGAGAACCATATTCATAAGAAAAGTCATGATCACAAATGTGTGGCTGGTTCTGAGTTCAGTCTTTCTAGATTAAAACAGGTTATCATTCTTCAGAAAGAGTTGCTTTAGGGATATGGAACACCTGAATATTTACGGGTCTGAATACACTAAGAAGAAATTTAGACAATTTGCAGAAAGTTAGGAATACATAGAAAAGTGATTTTTTTAAACATTTAAGGACAATTATTTAACCCAAGAAAAACATAACTTGTGAATGGGAAGATAATCAACTTGCATAAATAATTGTATTCTACAAAGTATAGCTGTGTTTGGGATTTGCATTAACATAATAATGCAATAATTTTGCTCTAAGTCAAATTATGATATAACTACAGTGAAAAGATGGAAAGCAAAAGAAGGAATTTTGGGGATGGGGTAGAGGTGCAGTATAAGAAATAGAGAAAAAGCATCATAATCCAAAATGGGAAGTAAAGATTTACTAATATTGACTAAAACAAAACAAAACCAAAAAAATCAAAGCTGGGCAAGGTGGTGGATATCTATAATCCCAGCTACTTGGAAGGCTGAGGCAAGAGGATTGTAAATTCAAGGCCATCGTAGGCAACTTAGCTAGACCCTGTCTCAAAATGAAATAAAAAGAATGGAGATGCAGCTCGGTGGTAGAGCATCACTGGGTTCAATCACTAGTGAAAGAGAAGAGAAGAGAGGAAAAGAAAAGAAAAGAAGGAAGGGGAGAGAAAAGAAGAGAAGAGTGAAGAGGAGAATAGAAAGGAGAGAGGGAAGAAGGAGAAAGGAAGAAGAAAAAATCAAGAATGGACACATGGGCTAAGGGTGTAGTTCCGTGTGACAGTGCTTGCCTAGCATGCATGAACTCTGGGTTCAATACCCAGTACTCCCCCTTCCCTCAAAAAGAATGGGAACATCAGTGCATTATTTGGAACCATGAAGGTCTTATTCCTAAGAAGAAAATAAAACACTCAAAGTTGAAAGTGGTTGATTCTGTGTAAAGAGAAATAGATGAGAGGGACTGTAGTTTGTTTGGTACATTCTGTTATTTCATTCTTTAAACTTTATGCATCTAAATTTTAATTTTTTAAAAAATTGAATGGGAAAATGAGACACCATGAAGAAAATCAAAACCTGCTGTCCAGATGTTATATGGACAACTATTTGTGTCTCAGAGAAAATTTTCTAATGATAGAAGCATACAAAAATTTCTCTCACCTCTCCTGTTGCCATCTCTCTTCTAAGCTTCCCATAGGTTTTCTATCCCACTCATGACTCCTGCCTCCAAATTCTTCCATCCAATTTTCCTATGGCCCCTCTCATGATTCACCTGCCTACATTTCTTGCTAAGAAATATAAACCAATACTTCCAGACGGTTCTACATACTTAATTTGCGCCTCCAATTATAACATAAAATCCTTGAGAACTAGATGTCTTGTGTTTCTTTGAAAACCTAGTACCTTATTCTATTCTTGCAACAGTATATACACATAGAAATTTCCTGGTGACAGTTTATTGAACATATATCACTGTGATATAGTCATATAGTTGAGTCATATAGTTTAATGTTAAAAACAACTCCACAAGGTGAGTTCAATAGCCACTATTTTGCAGAGAATTAAAAAGTGTGGTGGGGTGGGGAAGCAGTGAAAATTTTACCATAGCCCTGAGTAGGAGTATCACTTTATTTTGTTTAAATCAAATTGAGCTGCTTAAAGTAACAGGAATTTACTAATTTCCTTAGCTGGCAGGAAATTCCATTTCAATTATTTCTGGACTTTCCTCCTATGCTCCCATTTGCAGGTGATACAAAGGTTAGGGGTGATGATGTTTTCTGCAGCCCAAAATATTGAAAGGAAAGAGTAAGACCTCACTGGTCCCCACTGTTATGCTCATTATCCAGGGCTATAAGATCTGTCCTTGATGGAAGTTGTAATTCTGATAAACCTGGACAAGGGTCTTTATCATGGCAGTTCCTCAAAACACCACTGTTAGAGTCCTTATTCCCTAGTATTCTTTATCAATTCACCCAACTGGGGATTAACAGAAGGATGTTTGCTACTCTCTTGGAAACCACCCAAACTCTCTTCCTTCTCTTTGTCTCAAGGAATTGCTACATAAGGTCGAGTCTGTCTCTGCCTCCCAGTACCTCCCAAAAGATCTCATCTCTTCTACTCTGGGTAATATGGTATGATCACCTCCACCACGGGTCTAAAGATACAAAACAAAACAAAACAAAAGTGGAATGCAGCCATCCTCTGGCAATGCTAGCTTTCCACTCAGCAATCCAAAGCCCCTGGGGCAAAAGAACACAATGGCTTGGCTACTTTCTTGGAATGGGAAGGGGAAAAATACCATTTAGTAGTGAAAACAAAGTACAAATCTGAACTGCAGAGTAAAAAACATATAAATACACATATTTGGAGGGGGAAGGGGGACTGGAGAGCTGTTGGTCAAAGGATACAGAGTTACAGTTAGGAGGAATAAGCTTTGAGATCTATCACATAGCAGAGTACACTCAGTAACAAATAATGTGTATTTCAAATTAACTTAGTAAATTTCAAATGCCTCACCACAAAAATGACAAGGGAAGATGGGTATGTTTATTAGCTAAATTTAAGCATTCCATATATATACATGTACCAAAACATCACATGGTTCCCCTTAAATGTTTACGATTATGATTTGCCAATTATAAATAACTATACATATTTATCTTTTCCAATGTAAATATTTGTATACATAAACAATATAAATGAAAAGAATTATATATGTATATGTATATATTTATATAAGTATATATGTATGTATATATATAATTGTATCATAAAATTGAATGAATGCTGTGAGAAAAGAAGATTTTCACTACAAAAGAAGTAACTTTTACTAAAAGAACTTTCCTCATCCTCTAAGCTTCTATTATTGCCTTTGAACCACATTCCAAACCCAGGGAAAAAACATGTTTATAAAACTGCAAAGGTCAAGGCCAGTAATGGAAATTGATTTTACATGCTCAGCAGAATGTTTTTAAAACCATGGAACAGTCTAAGGGAAAAGAAATCTATTTAATTACTCGACAGTCTTTTGTAGTCCATTAAAAGGGCTCCACAATTGTCTACCTCCCCTGAACCAACTTAACATAAATCCTTCCCATTAAAGAAGTACTTCTTAGAAATTGCACAGAATGAACCTCTGAAGAGGTGAAAACTCCAGAGGATGAAATCAAACTGAGAATAATGATTCCTACATGAAGACAAGCTGCTTCTTTTATATGTTTTTAATGAGGCAGAAATTTTCACTTCAAGCTCCTGCCTGTTACCTGAGTAGCAGGTCCCTTTGAACTTTTATTTTTCTCCTTTCACTTTATGTTTGATGAGATAATGGAGAAGAAATCAATAGCCTCAGCTTCAAGAGCAATTATGGTCCATTTTTTACTTTACTCTTTTTGAATTTCAGTCTATCATATCCAACACTAAAATATTTCTCTATATTTTAAAGAAAATTCATGATAATTTGAAATTTGATCTTACTGTTATTAAGAATTGACTGTTTTCTAAGATTCTTACCATTTCAGATAGAAAATAAAGAAGGAAACAGCATATAAATTAGATCTAAGGAACTGTGAATCTGAATGACTACTTGGTTATACAGGCAAGTATGCTTCTCATGACAGGTCAGTGCTCAAATTAGTCTCCAAGGACAACTGTTCTCTAGCTATGGGAGGTCAGAATACAACTTCTTCTAAAAGTCACTATGTTCATTATATCATTAATTCAATTACTTCCATTCAGCTAAGATGCTTAAATAAATGCATAGTCAAGTGTTATTGTTTGGAATTTTAGTAGTCTTTCCAGATCAAGGACAATTAATCAATTAACTATATGCATTATGCATTAACTATATAGTATTTCTTCCAGGACAGTAATTTGGAAAGCATGGTGAGTGGATTTTGCTATCACTATTAGTTTGAAATAGATCATATTTCAGATTGATTTATAATGGTCTTTCCATATGCTAACAATATTTTATGGTACCATAACTATTATATGAAGTAGGCTTTCATCTAATCCTACTTCTGTCTTCTTAACTGAAATTCAACTGTCTTCTGATTTTTTCCCTTGCAGCCCATTCCAACGACAGACACTTCCTTCTACTCATCCTAAAACTGCAAAAGAATTGTCATTTTATTCTTCCAGGCTATAGCTTCCAGCCTTAAAAAAACAAAAACAAAAACAAAAACCTCCCTCCATGTATATATTGCTCATTTGAGATTCACACTATTTGCTTGCGTTAGTTAGGCCCAACTCAGTCAATTATCCTTGACTCTCAGTAAAGTTTTGAATTTCTAGGTCAGCTTTCTTCTTCATTATTAGGCTGAAAAATAGTTCTCCAAACTATAGCTATATCTCAATCCCTGAAGCCTTTATGTGTCACCTTGTTTGAAAAGAGTCTTGGTATATGTGATTAAATTAAAAATCTTGAGCTCAGGAGATTGTCATGGATTATCTGGGTAGCCCTAAATGCTGTCACATATATTCTCATAAGAAAGAGGAAAGGGAGATTCAATACACACAGAGATAGCAATATGAAGAAAGAACAGAGAGATATGAAGACGATGTGTTGGGGCTGGGGTTGTAGCTCAGTGGTAGAGTATGTGAGGCACTGGGTTCAATCCTCAGCACCACATGAAAACATAAACAAATAAATAAATAAATAAATAAATAAATAAATAAATAAAGGTATTGTGTCCATCTAAAACTAACAAGAATATCTAAAAATAAAAGTGATGTGGCCATAACCCCAGGAATACTGGCAGCTACCAGCTGCAAGAAGTGATAAGGAACAGATTCTTCCCCAGAACAACTGGAGAGAACACAGCCCTGTTGACACCTTGATTTCCATCCACTGGTACTGACATTTGACTTCTGGCCTCCAGTATTGTGAGAGAACAAACTTCTGTTGGCTTAAGCCAAATTTGTGGTAACTTGTTACAGTAGCCAAGTACATATCTGTATTAGTCACCTCTGATTTATTACAGTGAAATATGAGAGGCAGCTAACTTTGTAAAAATTAAAGATTTATTTAGCTCACAGTTTTGGAAACTCAAGGGCATAGTGAGGTGACAATGGAAGGAGTGCTGGTCAAAATAAGCAGTCACATCTCAAACCAAGAACAGAAAGAAAGAAGATGGGCAAGACCAGCTTTGCGCATTTTATACCTACCCTTTAGTGACAACTACCAAAGGGGTCACACAGGAAGTACCAAGGGGTTGCACAAGAAATTCCTCATGCCCTTATTGACTTCTTAGGGGTCCACTTCCAAAGATTCCACCACTTCCCAACAGTGCCACCCAAGGAACAAAGGTTTAATCACAATAGACCCTTCAGGGACACAAACTATATTAAAATCAGAGACTATCCTGTTCTTTACCTCCATTCTCTGAGACTCCACATTGTGCCAAGAAGTCATACAGAAAACCAGGACTCATAAAAGCTTATGAACAGTATCAAGAACAGGAATGATGAATACCTTTAATAATATTTAAAATTAAAACAGAAAATGTTAAGATAAAAGGTCAAATTTCCTATTGAATTAGACAACTAAGAAGTCTTTAGTGACCAAAAGAACAGTTTCAATATGGTAACAAAGATAACAGACCATATGCAGTATCTAGTAAATTGAGCAATGAATAGGAAGTAAGAAAGAAGAAGCCAATAAGGATAAATCCAAATTTCAAAAACCATGACTATATATTGAAAACAAAATATGAGTTAGTTATCTGGGGTGGACCATAGAGTCAAAAATAAATTTATTATCCATAAGAGGGAGACTTGAGGATATTAAGAAGAAAATGGTGAGGAGAAGACTGAGCATGCAAGAGAAGTTTGATAAAATGAGGTCCTTAAAGAGGTGAGCAAAGCTAAGAGCAAGCTATTGAAAGATCAACCATGAACAGAAAGAAGGGCACTACTTTTTTCCTCTGAGATGGAATGAAAAAAAGTAAGAATGAATATGATGGCAACTCATTTTGTGTTAGCATGTGACATACTGCATTTTCCAACCCATATGCTCTTCAATAATGTGACCAAGCATTTCTCCATCAAGAGTACAGTCTTATTCTCCAACCCTTGAATACAGTCTATTTTTGGTGACTTGCTCAACCAATAAAATGCAGTAGAACTGATGTTCTTGGGCATCCGTGACTTACAATCTGAATGTCTTGGAATCCTTGCCTGCTCTTGGGATGCTACCTTTGAGACCCAGCCACCATACTATTAGCAGCCCAAGCCATAGGAAGCTATATCCTCAGTTCCCCATGTAAGTACTCTGAATAACAGCCCAAACCCATCTCGTAGCTTACAACTAGTGTCAGTTGCCAGCTGTGTTTGAGAGATATCTCAGGCATTAAGCCCAGTCAAATTTTTCTTTACAGGCCAAGTTGACTGTCTATAAGTCAGTCTTCATTAAAGAGAAATCCAAAGTGAGAAATGTCCAGCTGCTTGCAGTCAACCTACAGTATCTTGAGATTAAAATAATTGTTGTTTTAAGCTACTAAGTCTTGGAGTATTTTGTTACCTAGACAAGGCTGATCAGAACACAGAAGGAAGGGAGTTAAGAAAGCTCACATTTTATTTTTTCTTAATGGAGGCAAATACTAAATGATTTGCAATAGTTAATATGAGCAATGAAACAGATAATTGACCAGGGGCAGGTAGGAAATTGTTAAACTATATGGAGAGCACACTCATGTCATAAACCCTAAATCTGTGAAAGCATCAGTATCCTTTATGACTTTTCTATGTAGAGTACAACAGATTTGAAGAGTTGAAGGCTGTCAGTGCAGGTATATGGGGGAAAGGGCCAAGAAAGCAGAGGTAGTATCAATAAAGTGTTTAAAGTAGTGAACTAGGACCAGCGCTAGCCAGCTTTTCAGACACAATAGTATTTTTAGAATAAGGAGACAGAATAAACACTGAGATAAAAAAAGATTTAATATATATCAATTTATTTATCTTTATACAAGCACAATTGTAAAATGTAACATTGAATTTCTATGTGCCTGTGCAGTAGTAGGGAGTGAACCAGGAATGTCCTAACACTGAGCTACATCTTCAGATTGCCAGCCATTTTGTACTTTTTATTGAGACAAGGTCTCATTAAGTTGCAGAGGCTGACCTTGAACTTGCAGGTTTCCTGCCTCAGCTTACCAAGTCATAAGGGATTACAGGCATGCAACACTGCTCCTGGCTTCATTGCATATTCTTTTTAATGAGGAACTACTTTCATACTCCTCAGTTATGGTGTAGATAACTACATTACTGAGTCACAGTAGTGTGTGTTAGACTTGTATGAATACCACACAAAAGAAGAGGGCTTTTGGGATGTGACTGGAGAGTCAAGTTTCAAAAGTGCTAATGATGGTCTCAGTGACTATTACCTAGAGATAGAGATGAGGGAAGAATGTCAGCTTCTTTAGCAAAAACTGCCTGTGATGTGATGATGTCAAGAAAAAGTCAAATTTCCATTAAGACAAGAACACAGTAAATTCTGCAAACAGATTGAGGATATTATAGAAAACAGAATGAGATTTCCAGAGAGCAGTAGAAAGGGTTGTGAGAGAGGTCAGCAGTGGGAAGCAATAAGAAAATGACTCAGAAAAAAAAAAAAAACAGAGCAGAATGGAGGAGGAGGAGAAGGAAGGGGATGGGAAGGGAGGAAGGGGGATGTCTGGGGAGCCTACATTCTAGACTTGTGGGTGACAGTCACTAGAGGAATGACAAGAATTAAGAGTTAATAAGGTTCTGTGGTTTTTTTCAGTGTCAGCTTGGGCTCAGGCCCCAGGTGATCAATGGTGTTAGCAGTGGCCCAGTCTTTAAATGCTAAGATTTGGCACTGGCTAGAACCCAGGTGCTACCAACTATTTGACTGGCATTTATTTCACAGACCCTACACAGTATTCCTAACAGAAGATTAAAAAATAATTGTTTCTGTGCTGTCACAAATTCAATCCTAAGTAGTGTTTGCCACCAACATGGGGTGCCTTTACCCACACCTCACCGTCAGTCTGAAATTTCATGTTCTGGCCTATTTTTTTTAATATTCGTTATCACTCACTGCAATGATTTAATACCCACCCACCATCACCAAATCTCTAGTGTGATGGAAGTGGAATCTTTAGGTCATGATCTTTCATGAATAGGACTGGTATAAAGGGGAGCCAGAGAGCTACCTTGTCCCTTCTACCATATGAGTACATAGCAAAAAACCATCTGTGAACCAGGAAGTGGGCCCTTACCAGACAATAAATCTGTCAGCACACGCTCTTGGACTTCCCAGCTTCCAGAACTGTGAGAAATAAACTTCTGTTGTGAATAAGTGATTTAGTCTATGGAATTTTGTTATAGCAGCCTGAGTAGACTAAGACACTCACTGCTTTGCTTCGAGGCTTTTACCATTATCTTACTTTGAATCTTAAAAAGACTAGATTGGAAAAGAAACTTCAGAGATCATCTGCTGTAGTGGTTCTCAATCTTGGCTGCTTATTATATACCACAAAGCATGCTTTTAAAAATAACAGACATCCAGGTCACATCTTCCAATCTGATTCAATTGTTCTAAAACAATGTTCTAAAACAATGTTCTTTTAATTAATTAATTCTAAAACAATGTTCTTTTAACTTCCCCAGGCAATTCCATGTATAGCCAAGATTATACATTGATTTAATTCAACAATTTGGTTACAAAGATGAAGGAAATAAGGTTATCTTAAGTCGATCATCTAAATTGAGGATTGGAACCTCAATCTGGTGCTCATTTTTTTTGTATCATTGCTTTGACTTAATGATTGTATCCTCTCTTCTGGTTTCACTTAGCTCTTTACTCAAACTTAAGGCAACAAAGATAACAAAATATGACTAGCATAACCTTCACATGTACCTATGTGTTCATTTCCCAACACCTGTATAAAAACAGATATTTGTAAGCTTCCATGCATGGCTTAATAAAGTCACTTAATAGCACCACTATGTATCCATTCTATCTAACCTCAGAGTGTCCTCATTTTGTGTGACCATCCTGATATTACCCATCTCTGTTCCTTGTCATGTCACCCAGAAAAGCCACTATAAACCTTCTCTGTGTTCCTTGAATCACCATGCCTTAGCCCTGTATTTCAGCCTCAGCAGACCTAACCATTTGAAATTAATGCTATTTTCTAGCTTATTCTCTGCTTGAACTTGTCTCTGCAATCACTTATCCTCTTTCCAAGTCTAAGTTTTGCTTGTTTTTGGATTTAACCCTTCATTTTGTTCTCTCATGTGTGTTGTATCTGACCTCCTCTTTTCTTTCTCCAGTCATTTCTTTTCTACTGTTGCTACTGTCTTTACTTACAAACTTGGGAGTCTTTCTATTCCTAAAACAATCCTTGCCTTAAAATTACCACTCTATTAAGCTATGAACCATCACACATCTTCTGTTCTCTGCTAAATTTTTCTACCAGATGTTTGACAATTACAGTTTTTCTACCTACTACCTATAATCTGACTTCTATCTTCTATCTACTTAAACTATTCTCTTATTTTTACCAAAATAAGACAGCCTTATTCATTGATATGCACTAAGGAGCTCACTCTCTCTTCTTTATGTTGCTTTCTCAATCTCCATTTCCTTTTTCTCCCTCTCTACTCCTACTTGCTCCTCCCCCCTCTTCTGCCCCCCGCAGCCTCCCCACCTCTCTCTTCTGGATTTTATACCTCAGTATCCCAGGTTGGAGGACCTTGCCACTCAGTGTGGTCATGGACAAAGTATGACCCAGAAACTCGTTATAAATCCAGCATCTCTGGCCCCACCTCAGGCCTACTGAATCCAAATCTGCATTTTAATAACATGCTCAGGTGATTCCAAAACACATAAAGCTTGGGAAGCATCACTTTAACAGTCTGCCTTTGCCTATTTTCTTTATCCCCTCCTGTATCTATTTTTCCCTACCTTCTCTTAATCCCTGATGGTTTTGTCCAAACTCCAACTAAACATTCTAAGCAAAAATCTCAGAATCTATTCCTCTAACCATGAGCTCCTTCCATCTTGTACTCTATGTCCCCATTTTCAAGAAGTTTTGGAGTGTCTATTTTGTGGTTTTGTTGTTTTTGTTTTTCCAGTACTGGGGATTGAACCAAGTGGTGCTCCATCATTAAGCTACATCCCCAGCCTTTTTTATTTTTTATTTTGAGACAGGGTCTCATGAAGTTGCCAGAGGTGGCCTCAAATTTATGATCTTCCTGCCTCAGCCTATGGAGTTGCCTAGGATTACAGGCAAGCACCATAGTGCCCAGTTACTATGTTTTCAATGGAAAATGTGTCATATTCAGAGGAGGTCTTAATGTCTTCTAAAAAGTGTTCTTTCTTCTCTATCTCATTTATGAACACACTCTCAGGAGCTCTGGGTTATTTTTTTAATTAATTTTAATTCTTCTCTGCAATTAACTTTCACTTGATAAAGTATATAATCTTCTTCTTTCTTTTTGTGGTACTGGGGGTTGAGCCTAGGGGCACTCTACCACTGAGCTACATACTCAGTCCTTTTTTGTTGAGTGAGAGATCTTACTAAGTTGCTGAGGCTAGCCTCAAACTTTTGATAGTCCTGCCTAGCCTCCAGAGCAACTGGAATTATATGCACCATCATGCCAAGCTAAAGCATATAATCTTGATTGGTTCTATCTTTAAATATCTTTTGCATTTTTATTATTTAACAAACATAAATGAACAAATAGGTAGGTTAGATAGGTAACAGAAAAATATAGATACACAGATAGACATACACAGATATAGACATACATATATATATGTATATATCACATACAGATATAGATATATAATCACATATGAGATATCAGCCAGATACTTATTCCAAAAAGTTTACAAATACAATCCCATTTAAAATTGCCTTTGGAGGCCAGGATGTTGATAGTTGAGTGACTGCCTAGCATGTGTGAAATCCTGGGTTTTATCCCCAGCATTGAGGCAGGGAGCAGAGGAGACAGTCTTTGTTCCACAACAGTCTTTTACAATAATGTCTTCTTTTTAGACTTTGGTTCCTTTTTCACCTGGCTCTCTGACCTTTCTCAACTCTGGATGCCTGCCTGCCTGCTTGCTTACTTCTACATTTTCCCTACCCCAAGACATGAAAATGATGAAAATCCTAATATTTATATAGTGCTTTCTAGCTTTCAAAGTATTTTCACATAGATCATCTTATTTACCCTTCACAAGAAACTATGAGTATGGTGTTATTTGCATCATTTTTTTAAAAAGCAAAATGAGACTCTGGGTATTTATATGATTTATTCAAAACCAATAGCTGACTCCTTACACTTTCCTGTATAGTTTTCTCTTCCAAAAGGAGATGAGTCTCTTGTTAACAAAACAACCAAAAAAATTAATGTCTTCTAATTACCTACAGAGTGAAGCAACCTGCCTTTCCACTTTTAACTCCTCCACATCCTATTCTACAATTACTCATCATCCCCAGAATGTACCAGTGTGCTTTCCCAGCTCTGCTCTTGTTCATACTGTTCCCAACACCTACAGATATCCTTTTCCTCATCATTATGTGATAAAATTGTACCCATCATTCAAGGTCCTGCTCAAATGACCTTGCCTCTATGAAGCCCTTTCCTGATCAGCTACAAAAGGCCTACTGAATGCCTCTTTTCTCTCTTACAAGAAAAGAGTATTGCTTTTCTAGTTCACGTTTCTCAGTTTCAGGTCTGGCTGCGCAGTTTATGAGCCACGGGCTTCAATTCCTATCAGTGAAATAGGAATGGTAATAGTACTTAGCTCATCAGCTTATGATGAAATGCCCCAAGCACAGTAGTAGCAGGTCTACAGTAGTGGCCAAAATGATGAGGTTTCTACAGCTGTGAAGCCTCTTTTCAGAGGAAAAAATGAGCAATATCTGAGTAAAAATCAATGTTAATACATGATACCTTTAGCTGATCACCTATTTAAAGGCCCTCTGAAAAATGAAGAATGATTAACAGAGTTTGGCCCATCCAATATACTGGAGAAAGAGTGTCCTGGCAACAATAAAAACATGTACAAGTGCCTAGTGCAGTGCCGCATGCCTGTAATCCCAGCAGCTCTGTAGGCTGAGGCAGAAGGATTGTGGAGCTCAAAGCCAGCCTCAGCAAAAGCAAAGCACTAAGCAACTCAGTGAGACCCTGTTTCTAAATAAAATATGAAATAGGGCTGGGGATGTGGTCGAGTGGTCAGCAGTAGAGTGTCCCTGAGTTCAATCCCTGGTACTCAAAAAAAAAAAGCAAGTATGTACAAAGGCTAGAACAATTAAAAAAAAAAAAAAAAAAAGCTAATATGCTTGCAGAATTGCCATGAAAGGAGCATAGCAAGTGAAAGGTAGAAAAAAAAAAATGAGGCAAAATTGGATAGAGAAACCAGGCATCTCATGAAGCATGGCAAAAAGATTTTACTGAATCTGTATTAAAATGGGAAGTATTAAAACATTTTAAGCAGGCAAACAATGAGGTCAAAACTCTTTTTAAAAGAATGCTCAGAAGAAAAAGAGAGAGGGAAGGAGAGAGAAAAGAAGGAAGAAAGGAAAGAAGGATATCCTGATGTTTGTAGAAATGAAATAACTAGGGCTAGAGATGTAGCTCAGTGGTACATTGCTTGTCTAGTGTGTTCAAGGCCTGGGTTCGATCCCCCTAGCATCACAACAATAACAAAAAGAAATTAAATAATGTTCAGACATCAGCATATTGGCAGGTAAGCAAATAATGGTCTTCCAAATTATATCTTCCAATGATGACAGCACCAACCTAGCCCAGCCAAATGCTCCTTTTTCAATATAATGTTGGCATTCTACTGTCAATCCATGAGATCTATGTCCCCTCCCTGTGAATTAAATTGGAGCAATGACTATAGCACTAATGATATTGTGTGACTTCCAGGCTAAGTCATAAAAGGCAAATTAGCCACCATGCTGTGTGGAAGACAAGCAGCAATAGGGAAGAGGTAGTGAAGGCATTCCAGCCACTGCTCCAAGCAGAAATACCAGCTAATAGCCCAAATCAACTCCTAGACATTTGAATAAGTAAGACTTCAAATGATTTCAGCCTTCAGCCTTGAGCCACCCCAGCTGAGGCAGAGTAGATCAGAGTGCTGATTTCAGCCCAAATTCAGACTTATGAGCAAATTAAATGTTGTCATTGTTTTAAGTCACTAGATTTTGTGGTGATTTGTTGCATAGCATTAGGTAAATTAAACAGTGACTATCAGTATTAATAGCATGTCTGTTATTTGTGTACCCAATAGTCTCTCTCACTTTCCTTCTAAATTCCAACTTCTTTTTGAAAAGTAAAACACTCAATCACAAAAACTTACTTCCCCAGATAATTTGTAGAAAGGAATTGGCATGTGATTCATTTCTGGCTAATGAAATATAAATGCACATGTCCTGGTTAGAGCTTCCTGAAAAGGTATTTTATTCCTAACAAAAAGAAATGGATTCAGTTAGTTAATATACCTTTTGCCTTCACCCTTCTCATCTTATTTCTCAGAAATGGAACATGAAGCTATCTTGCAACAATGAAGATGAAGGTCCAGCTTCATATATATGCAACCCACACAGTCACACAAGGCCCTGAATTGTGGTTTAATGCTCTATCATCACCATCTTGAATTTTTTTTTTTTTTTAGGCACCAGGGATGGAACCCAGGAGTGCTGTACCACTAAGCTATATGCCCAGCTCTTTTTCAGACAGGATCTTGCTAAGTTTCCCAGGCTGGCTGTGGACTTGTGAGCCTCCTACCTCAGCCTGCTGAGTTGTTAGGATTACATGCCAGGTGCCATCTTGGAATTCTTAATATTTGAACAAGGGTCCACATTTTCATTTTGCACCAGACACAACAAATTACTGGTTCCACAGTAAGAAGAGTTTGAATTAGAAGAATTTAGTGTCCTTGAAACTCACTGGAGTCTCATTGGAGATTTGCCTCAATCCAGATTTCTGTCCTGGGTGCTTTCTGTTATGTAAGAAACATAATCTCTCTCTCTCTTTTTAACTCATTGCAGCAGAATTCAGTGTTAATGATATATTGTCTTTAGCACTTATTCTTGCCTTCTGAGATCTAGCATAACTGATATTGACATGTCCCCTATTAGATCACAGTAATCTGCATAAGAGCCAAAACATTTTTTACTGATCCATGTGTTCTCCCTGGAGCACTGAACAAGGCTTACAATCATGTGACTCTACTAAGTCTAGCCACCAGGTTATAAACAGGACTCCCCTCAAGGAATTTATAATCTACCAGTGACCTTAGACACATAAAGAAGTTATTCCATTCAGTACATTATTTAAAATGATAGAGCTAACATATCCTTTTGAGATAGTAAAGGAAATCAGTCAATAAACATTTAATAAATATAACTGTTAAACAGTAACTAAATGTCTCTTTAGCTTGGCCATTAACCCAGAAATGCAGTTTGCTCCAATGACTATTATATCTCTTCATAGTTTGTTTAGGAAAACAGACCTAAGCAAGCTTATTTTTTTTTCCCCAGTCTTAAGATAGTATTTGTACTTGCTTTCTTTTTTGTTTTATTCTACATTTATAATTTAAAAATAACTACAACTATGGAGACAATAAAAAGATCAGGAGTTGCCAGGTGCTGGGGGTAAGAAAAGATGAACAAGTAGAGCATAGAGGATTTTAGGCAAGTAAAACCATTCTTCACGATACTATGATGATGAATACATGTCATAATCCATTTGTCAAAGCCCACAGAATGTACAATAGCAAGAATGAGCCCTAACATAAACTACAGATTCTCATCAGGTACAGTGCTACATGCCTGTAATCTCAGCGACTTAGGAGGCTGAGTTAGGAAGATTGCAAGTTTGAGGCCAATTTGGGCTACTTTGCAGGACCTTGTCTTAAAATAAAAGATGAGAATAGGCTGGGTATTTACCTTAGTGGTACAGTGACCTTGGATTCCATCTCTACAACCAAAAAGAGAGGAAAGAAAGAAGCCCCTACAGATTCTGATTGACAATATTGTGTTGATGTAGGTTCTTCATTAATAATAAACATATCACTCTGGTGTGGGATGTTGCTAGGTTTTGTTCTGAAAAAAATTCTATTTTGAAAAATAAAATTTAAAAGAAAAATATTAGAAGACAATTTCTATAATGATTATATATCACCTTTAAATATATTTTACAAAAGATTTTTCTTACTAGGTTTGACTGTAGTGTTAGTTTTTTCTCTTTTCTGTAATTAGATCATACATTATTTCAGCAGTGACTTAATCAAAAGACAGTTGAGTAGGCATTTTAATTGCTTGGCTTTTGAAGTTAGACAACCTGGATGAATGAGTTTGGGGCTTTGTGACACCACTGAACCTCAGTTTCCACTTGTAAAATTGGAAAAATAAAAATCCCTGTGTTATGTGGTTGTTTTGAGGGGGAATAAGTCAGGAAATGTGAAGTGTCTTAAATATGTATACTAAATATATACTAGTGTAGGGGACCGTTATCAATTCTGGCTACTCACAATCCATTCTATCTCTATTTTCCAATGAAACAGTACCCCAGTGACTCCCAGATCATGTGGTTTTGTTGGCTCTAGACTCACCTCAATTTCTGATAGCACAGTGGACACAGTGTTCAGTCAATCAACTCATTGTACTTTCCAGGCCAGGCCAATTCACTCCAGCATAGGCAAGTTTCCCAACTCAAAGGAAATGTAACAAAACTTTGCTGAAACTTTGAGGACAGAGGCAGATACTCTTTTCTGGTGGCCTTGAGACTGAGGAAATATAAGGTCTGAAGCTGCTGTAGGCATCAAAAGAGAAGAAGCTAAGAACAGTCCCAAAGAGATGGAGAAAGCAGAGAGCCTGAGAGAAACTGAGCCCTAATGGCATCACCCAAATATCAGTGGCTGACTTTCAGTTATTTGATCAAATAAGCCTCCTTTTTATTTTAGTCAATGGAGACTAAATTTTTGATCCAAAGCAAGAAGAGTTCTAATGGACTCAGTTATTATTGATAAAATTTTATAACATATAATATACAGAGGTTAGGTTTGTAGCTCAGTGGTAAAGTGCTTGCCTAGCATGTGCAAAGCCCTAGGTTCAATCCCCAAAATAATAATAATAATAATAATAATAATAAATGATATATATATCAAAGCCAAAGAATCAGAAATAAAATAATTACTCATAATTATACCATCCTGACAACTATTTTTGCAGTTTGCATATTACCTCAGAAAAATAGAAATAGAGGTAAACTCCCTTAACCAAAGAAGAGGTATATATGAAAATCCAATAGGCATATATGTATCCAAATGTATATGGGGAAAAAGGCAAGGGTGTTATATTAATCAGGATTCTCCAGTGAAACAGACACATGAGAGAAAGAGAGAGAGAAGGAAGTGGCTCACAGGATTACGAAGGCTGCGGAGTCCCACAATATACTGTCTGCAAGCTGGAGACCCAGGAGAGCCAATGGTACAATTCAGTCTGAGTCAGAAGGCCTGGTGTAAATGTCAGTCCCAAAGCAGATAAGATGCCATGTCCCAGCTCAAGTAGTGAAGCAGAATAAAAGAGGTGAAGCCAGGCATGGTGGCATACATCTATCATCCCAGTGACTCAGAAGGTTGAAGCAGGAAGATTCCTAGTTTGAGGCCAGGCTGGGCAATTTTATGGGACCCTTTCTCAAAATAAAAACTAAGAGTATACCTGGGTTCAATCTCCAGTATCCAAAAAAAAGAATAAATTTGACCAAAGAAGTTCTAGAGTTATACACTGAAAAATACCAAATATAGCTGAGAAAATTTTTAAAAGATGTAAGTACACAAAGAGATATACCATTTTCCCAAATTGGAAGAGCAGCTGTTGTTAAAATGTCATTTCTTTCCCACAGATCTGTAGATTTAAGACTTCCTAATAAAAATCCCAGCAGGCTACTTTGTAGAGATGGCTAGCTGATTTTTTACAACTATGTATGAAAGCACAAAAGATCTACCATAGACAAAACAAATAAGAGGAAAAAAAGCAGAAAGTAGTGCATATAGGTGTGTGTTAAATATTTTCTTGGAAGTAATTTCTAGGAGAATTAGTGGATAAAAGGCCAGAAATATCTTCAAGAAAGATCAACATATTATTAAAGTAAATTTTGTGCTAAAAATTTTTTAAATGTGAAGTATTTTTAAGGTAAATTAGAAATTTATAAGAGCATGAGAAATGCCTGAGTGAGTCGACACTTTGAAGACTAGGTGAGAATAAAATGAGATGCATGAGATTACTTGCTGGTGACATATATTATAGACAAGAATGGAAAATTCCCTAATTTAATAAATGAATTAATAGCTAGGCATGGTGGTTTATGTCTGCAATACCAAATATTTGAAAGGCTGAGGCAGGAGAATTCCAAGTTTGAAGCTAGGCTGGGTAATGTAGCAAGACCCTATCTTCAAATAAAATTAAAAACAATTAATTAATTACTTCTACAATAACTAATTCATGTGGTAATAATTAGTAATATATTTACTAATAAATAAAAGTAAATATTTTCTATTATACATAATATGTTTTATAAGTATTTGATGTTGACACATGCTTTAATAGAGCAAACTATAACATAACATCAAGTTTTAAAAACATCAGAAAATATATTGAACTGAGAATTTGCTGATACAAACTTTAGTTCTGGATATGTCACTAGCCAGCTAGTTAATTGGGGGCAGGTAACTTTATCCCTCCAAGCGTTAGCCTCATTGATATTTCCAAAAAGGGATTATTGAAGGGTTGTGTTTAGATTTTTATTACAGATTCTATTTGTTAATATTTCAGTGTTGCTACATTTTGAGATAATTTTCATTCATTTCTCCTCTATAGACTCCAACTCCTCATCATTTATGTATGTTTATTAGAGACCATTGCCATGAGATTGTTTTGTTTGTGTCTAAGGAATCAAGGGCTCTAAAATGATCTTTCTTGTCACCATCAGGGACCAGTAAAGAAGGGATTTAGCAACATGTCTCTACTATGAATACTTCTGCTTTTCTTCTTCCCACAGTCTTCCAGAATGTAGTTTTTGCTACATCACTACACAAAATACCACCATTATTTCTCTCTAATGATTTCCAAAGCAGACAAGATTATTGGAGGATACATTAAGTAAACTAAATAAATGGTCAGTCATCTAAACCAAAATAACACGTTCAAGTCCGCCAACTGCCCTTTTTCTAGCTTTAGCTGAAAAATTCCCTTCCAGATTTTTGTTGAGTCTAATTCTTTTCTTACTGGAAGAAGTATCAGGCTCATAATGATATTAATCCAAAAACAGCCCTGTTTAAGCTATCTCTTTTTAGTGCAGAAAGCCAAAATTCAAAATGATAAGTAACATGAATAATATTTCACAAAAAAGTACCTTGTCCTTTAGCTGTAAAGAGTGAGGCAACTTTACCTTATTCTGCCAAGACAAGTCCCAGGTAAAATATCCTCCCATATAGGGCTCCACTCTTTATGAAAGATCGGGCTGGGGTATAGCTTTGTGGAAGAGTGCTTGCCTAGCACATGTGAGGCGCTGAGTTCAATCCCAGTACTGCAAATAAATAAATAAATAAATAAATAAATAAATAAATAAATAAATAAATAAATAAAAAGAGATGGAATCTCTCCTCTGAATCATACTCTTGGGTTTATGACAGTAAGAGATTTTCTTTCCTCATGTGTCATTCCAAAGCACACTATTAGTCCAAATGACCTGCTCATTTTTGCCTATGTGTGTGAGGTCATTCTGAGGTATAAGCATCATGTAGTTAAAGAAAAATCCAGGTGCAATATCATGTTATACAATAACTTCAGCACAGTTTTTTTTTAAATGGGTTGAAAGTTTGATTTTTTTATAAGATTTTTTTTAAACTTTTATTTTATTTATTTATATATTTGGTATATAGTGCTGAGAATCGAACCCAGTGCCTCACGTGCATGAGGCAAGCGCTCTACCACTGAGCCACAACCCCAGCCCTTCAGCACAGTTTTTAAAAACTAGACCACATAATCCTCAAGAGCATCAAGACCCTAGCTCTAACTAGAATCTAAAGTCTGTCCTTCAAACCAATATATTCAGTCTTTGACCCAAGTCTATTCCCTTTAGTTTTTTTAGTACAAATTATGTCTTTAATGACCACTTGATTAACCAGCATAATTTGTGTATAATAAATGTTGCCTTTTGGAAACCTTGATTAGCTTGTCCTAACACATGAGCTGAGCCTCCGTTATCAATAATCCACTATTATTCTGAATGCTACCCTTATCTGTTCTTTTAAATAGTTTTTCCAATCCTTGATCTTTCCTAGTAGAAAGTTAAGTAATATTGTATCCCCTTAAGTTTCCCTCTGAACCCTTAAACTTTGAATTTCACAGACATTTCCACTCGGGCTTCAACCTTAGCTGTAAGACTATAAAATCTTTTAGACCTCGAATAGTTTACTGTGAATCTTTTACTCTATGGTATTAAAACTGGAAATAAACAAATAAGTTATATATAGTCAAATTCTCAAACATGTTTGCTGCTTTCTGTTGAAGAATCTCAAATTCAGACATTTTGTCAATAGTGTGAAATGTTTCATCTTCCTTCACTGTCACTGTAATCAAGTGGTATCTAGTCTATCACACTTGGCAGGGCTCAGCAGAACAAACGAATGTCTTTAACTCATAATCTGTCTTAGATGGCCATAATGTGGAAAGAGTATGAAATGACAACTTGTGGAAAAATGTAGAATATGAAAACGACATCAAGGGGGATATAAAAAGCTTAAATTATTAACACTATCATGTGCTTGCAATAGGTTTCGTTAAGAAGAAATATTTGATGTATTTTCAGTGTTGCTGGAATCTGCCCTGACTACTGTACACTAAATTTTCAAAGGGGATTCTGGCACTGTTTTAGTATACTAAGAATTCACAAAAAATTATTTCCTGCATAAAGAATACAAATTGACAGCTGTGAGTGTTACCTCACATTTAATTAAAACTTAAGGCAGCGCTGCCTCATTGCAGCAGTACTTTTATTTGACACTTTGAAATACCTGGCTTAATGAACTATCGTGCTGGCAAACAAAAAGCAAAAGAGCATGAAAAGCAGTGGGGCAATGAAAATGAGTAAAAGAAAGACATTTTCATTTCAACTGTTTTGTTTTATTTTATGGTCTAACCTCATAAAAGCAACAAAGCATAAAACTATATTGTACAAAACTATACTATACAGAACTATTTGCCCCTGAATTCTACATGATTCTACAATAAGTGTCATAATCTATTCCTTCCTCAAGAAAGACACACAAATTCTATGTTTAGGCTAACGAACCTACAAAGTCAATGTATCAGTAATTTATTTAGTTGATTTAATGCCTTTTAGTATTCAGATTTCCATCATCCTCTTAATAAGCAATCGATCTTTCTACAACTATATTAGAGAGTATGAAACCCCGAAGTATGACACTTTAACAAGCTGAGACCTGTGAATTAAAAGAAATGGAAAGGCATAGGTAGGCTGCCTTGAATCAAAATTTCTCTAGCCTTCTCTTGTTTCTCCTTCTACCCCAAGTTCAGAGAACTATTCACTAAAATTATCTTTCAACCTAAAGACCAGATCTGCCAAAAAGGCACACAATTGCCTTTGATTCCCTCCCTAAGATTCCATAAGCCAGGAAAGATTAAACTCATATCACAGGAAGGAAGAATGAAAACTGTCACCACACTGAGATAAACTTTGTCACAAGCTATTTCATGTTCTTCAGTTCATTCAACTTTGAATGGACTATTGTAATGTAGGCCTGTTGAAGTATCCTGAAAATCATTTACACCTTAAAATTGCCTATATCCCCCCTCTTCTTCTACATTATGAAAAAGGACATTAATTTCCTATATGAATATATGAATATACAACCAATGTAATTCCACATCATAAAGAATGGGAATTTATACTCCATTTATGTATATGTCAAAATACATTCTACTGTCATGTATAACTAATAAGAACAAATAAAAATAAAATTTAAAAAAGGGGATAGAAATTCCTGAATCCCATTGGGTCACTGAGTAATCACTTTCTGGGATGCTCCTATGAACATTAATAAATTTGTATGACTTCACCCTTGTTATTCAGTCTATTGTCAGTTCATGTCAGTAAACCTTCAGTGAGCAAAGGGAAAATTTCCTGCATCTCTTCACCCTATTTTTTCAAATTTGGTTCACTTCCTTTAATAGGTATAAGAGCCAGGAAAGATACTTTATATTCCCTTCCTCTCCATTCTTGCTTTCTTTGTTTTCTTGATCTATGCCTGTATTTCAAATTCTGTAGTTCCTTTCTCTTTGCCATAATCAACCACTGTCCTGGAAAGCATCTCCCATCAGATCCTCTGATTCAAAGCTAAGCAAGGAGCAGAATTTACTTAAAGTATATAAAGGATCACACTGCAGAACAATAGAAAAAATAACTTGAAAACAAATACTAGAACTAACTCAAAACATGGGAAATTTTAAGAACAAACCCACTCTCTTTAATAAAGTTAATAACAACATAAGAACTAAAAAGGGGAAGGAAGGAGGTCTTCTCTTCATTAAAAACACATGAAAGCAAAATATTCAAATGTAATGCATGAACTTTGTTTGAGTTATCATTTAATCAACCAAATATATTAAGAAATTTTTGAGGCAACTAGGGACATTTTAAGATGCTAGGCAAGTGCTATGGACCAGCCCCAGGTCATTTTAATATGGTCTAAATATCTGCAAATGCCAAAATGATATCAAGAAATTGCTATTATTTTTTTTTTAACTCTCACAAAGATTTATATTGGGTAACATGAAAACACAAATTTTTTCTAAACAAATTGAACAATGAAGGATCATTAAAATCTTGAATCTTTAGATAAAGAGATGATAATGCAAACTGCTTTCCTTCTGTTCAATTGGAGCACGGGTACAGTGCTTCTCAACATTCACAAGTAGACTCCTACAGAACACTTTATATGCTTCTTGGCTTTCATTAACAACCACAAAGTTGTCCTACAAAGCTTTTAATTTCAACATACATCAAATCATACTCAATTGCTATTAATTTTGTTAGGTATAAAAATGGGATTAAACTATGTTATTTAAAAAGTTCATATTTTTTAGAGACATATTTTAAAGTACACAGAAGTAAAATGTCAGGATTTATGAAAATTGTTTTCAAATATTTAGAAAAGGAAGAAAAAGAGATTAAGCACATGTGGCACAATCTTGGTAACTAGCAAATTTTGATGGATATGGGGGCCTCATCGTGTTATGTTCCCTATTTTTGTGTGTTTAATTTTTTTCATTTAATATAATTTTAAAATTTAAAAATAAAAAGCACGTATTCCTGTTTTTAGGACTCTTGATAAATTCTGAATCTTAAAAAATTTTATTAGTGTCTTCTCCATTCAAGAATCTGCCCAACATATTTTGGATAGCCTTGACTTCATCTTAGACTCTCCATTTAACCTACCAACCATTTACAATCTTCTAATGCCCACTTATTTTCCACCCAGACAATTCAGAATTATTCTGGGTTATTCTTGCAATTGTCAGAGAGCTAATGTCCATAAACAAAATGGCTTGTACAGGTGTTTTCCTAAACAAATACTATTCTTCCTGTAATTTTTGTTGATTTCCCCTTTCTCCACAGACAGAATTTATCATTCTTCTATTGTGTTTCCATTCCATAGAATTAAAAAAAATAACTGCATTGGAGCACTGACATTCTTAGATCCAAGTCCTAAATTCAATTACAAAGGGTTGGAGTATGGAAGGAAAGAAAGATAGGGTAGATTAATCAGCAACATATGTTTTAGTCAGCTTTTTCACTGCTGTGACTAAAATACCTGACCAGCACAACTGTAGAGGAAAAGTTTTTTTTGTTTTTAAATGTTTTTTTTTAGTTGTAGATGGACACAATGTCTTTATTTTATTGCTTTGTATGTGGTGCTGAGGATCGAACCCAGGGCCTCAGGCATGCGAGGCAAGCGCTCCACCGCTGAGCTACAATCCCAGCCCCGAGGAAAAGTTTTTTTGAGGGCTCATGGTTTTAGAGGTCTCAATCCATAGACAGCAGACTCCACTCCTCAGGGCTCAAGGTGAGGCAGAATATCATAGTGGAAGAGTGTAATGCAGGAAAACAGCTCACATGATGGTCAGCAAGCAGAGAAAGAAAGACTCCACACTACAGATACAAAATATATATCCCATAGCCATGACCCAAATGAAGCACTTCCTCCAGCCACACCCACCTACCTCCAGCTACCACTCAGTTAATCCTATCAGGGATTAATCCACTGATTAGGTTAAGGCTATAACCCAATCTTTACTCCTTTGAACTTTCTTGCAGTGAAGTTTTGGGGGACACCTCACATCCAATCATAACAATACTACAGACCTAAAAAACAAAGACAATTTTACATTCTTGAATGTATGTTAAAACTTTAACTAAAATTCTCTGGTGAAGCCAGGTGAGATGGCATGCTCCTGAAATCCCAGCTACTTGAAAGGCTAAGGTAGGAGGATTGCAAGTCCAAGGCCAGCCTCAGCAACTTAACAAGACCCTGTCTCAAAATAAAAAATAAAAAGAATTAGAAATGTAGCTCAGTGCTAAAACACCCTGGATTCAATCCACTGTACAAAACAAAAAAAAGTCCTAGGTGCCATTGTATATTGCTTGCTATCCCAACCAATTCAGAAACAATGATTGCTTCAACTATAGACTCCCTCCTATTTCAAAGCCTTCTCACTTCAGATAACCCTGCCTTTCCTATTAATAGCCAGGCCAGATTTAATATAAATAATTTAATCCTTCTTTTCATTTTGAAGTATTCTGGCTTGATAGATCCTGCAGACGCTGCTGAGAGTTATGAGAACTTGTCCCAGGACTGGAACATTGGCTTTTCTAGTGCTTGTCTTTTACTTTTCTGGTTAGCATCTGTAATGGTTTAATAAACTCTTTAAGTTC
The DNA here is from genome assembly GCA_004024805.1 of Geosciurus inauris. Taxonomy (NCBI): domain Eukaryota; kingdom Metazoa; phylum Chordata; class Mammalia; order Rodentia; family Sciuridae; genus Geosciurus; species Geosciurus inauris. The sequence goes on from PVHX01021460.1 coordinate 28,911, forward strand.
AGATACATCTTGGTCTCAGGAGTTTGGGTTTTTCAGCACTAAAATTATGTGTTGTTGTTATTATTTTTATGTGTTATTATTATTATTATCTTTCCTTAAGTAAATTGTAAGCACCTTGAAGATGGTCAAATTGGTGTACACTCAACTGGGCACTCAGATATTCAGTCAAACATTATTCTGGTGTTCCTGTAAGGATGCTTTTGAATAAGATTAATATTTGAATGGTTAATTGGTTGAGCAAAGCAGATTGCCCTCTGTGATGTAGGTGGGATTCATCTAATCAGTGGAAGGCCTGAATAAAACAAAAATGCTGTCTTTTCCCCAAGTGAAAGAATCCTTCTTTTTTGATTGCCTATAAACTGGGATATTGGCTTTTCCAATACTTCAAACTCTAACTGCAGTTCTTCCTGGGTCTTAAGCTTGCCAGCAATTGGACTAGAGATACACCCTGGGCTCTCCTCATTCTCAGGCAAGAACTATCCCATTGGCTCTCCTGGATCTCCAGCTACCTGACTCATCATACAGATCTTGGGACTTGCCAGCCTCTATCATTGCATGAGTCAATTCTTTGAAATAAATAAATAAATAAATATATATATATATATATATATATATATATATATATATATATTATTAGTTCTCTTACTCTGGAGAACATGATAAAAACAAAAACCATATCTTATGCATTTCTGAGGGCCCAGAACTTGGCACATGCCTGACAAAAAGTAGATGCTTGTTTTAAAGATGTAGTGAATTATTTGGTATTTTAATACGGTACTTTTATAGACTCCTATGTATAAGACTTAAGTTTGATTATAGT
>PVHX01021461.1:0-29756 GCA_004024805.1 Geosciurus inauris
TGAATGACTTTAATAATTTAAAAAGTACTTTTTGTTTAAACAACCTGAAAAATAGGCTCAGTGTTCTTATAATCAGATTCTGCTTTAATATGCCAGATGTTTTTGTTATTCAGAAATTGAAATAAAAATGTGAAACATCTTTATCTTCATAAATTCCTACAAATAATTCATACCTACTTCCTAAGTCAAAATACTTTTGAATTATAACATCTTGCTGTTTTATTCAATTTCAGGCATGATTTTCATAGTGTTGCTTACTCTTCCCAATTAAGAAAGTGAAAATTGAGACTAGACAAAATGTTTCAGATCTATTTAATAAATATAGCTAATTATTAGCTAATAAATATAGCTAATTCTTTGGAGCTATTTTGTTTGATACTGGGCTTACTAGTCAAACTGATTTGTTTGTTGCCAGAGTTTTAGCCTTGTGCTAATACTGCAGCCAGTTATCACATAGGGCTTTTGAGCACTTGAAATGTGATTAATCTAAATTGAGATGTACTGCTATATAAGTATAAAAGACACACTGGATTTCAAAGTACATATAAAATTAGTAGTAGTTTAGTAATGAAGTGGCAAGTATTTCACTTTAACTATATTTATAGAACTTCCAGAACTGAGTAAAAAATGGGTAAAATGTCACCAGTATGTTGAATAGATGTTGCCTAGTATCATCTGGGATAATACAGATTTTTGGTTATAGTACTACATTTGTGATTTTTAAAGAACTATTAAAATCATTACGAAAATATATTTTAGTATTATAACTGAGAAGACTAAGCTTTATCATTTATTCAGCTTTGGAAATCTTTTTTCCTGTGATTCTAATTAGTGGCATTTGGTCGGTTTATTGAAGGACAGGTTATTCTCCCATCAAAAGAACCAAACCTAGGCTGGGGCTGTAGCTCAGTGGCAGAGCACTCGCCTCACACATGTGAGGCACTGGGTTCGATCCTCAGCATCACATAAAAATAAACAAATAAAGGCATGCTGTCCATCTACAACTACAAAACAATTTAAAAATAAAAAAGAACCAAACCTGTGATTACTGTTTGCTGTCACTAGGTGGCTGAGATATTTGTGGCCCAATAACCACATTTGAGAGTTTACTTTTCTCTTTTTTTAAATTTTTTTATTTTTTTAAATTATTATTATTTTTTATTAGTTTATTTAATTGCATTTCAAGTCATAATACATATATAGAGCTCAGTTTTTCCATTTCTCTGGTTGCAAACCAGATAAAGTCATACCAGTTGTGTCTTCATACATGCACCAAGGGTAGTGATGACAATCTCAATCAACCATCTTTACTATACCCATTCCCCTTTCCCACCCCCCACCTCCCCCATGCCGCATCCAGAGTTCCTCCATTTCTCTTATGTTTCCCGTTCCCACCCCCATATGTATCAGCATCCACTAATCAGAGAACATTCGGCATTTGGTTTTTTGGTATTGGCTTACTTCACTTAGCATAATGCTTTCCAATTCCATCCATTTGCCTGCAAATGCCATAATTTTATTCTCTTTTATTGCTGAATAATATTCCATTGTGTGTATGTACCACAGTTTCTTTATCCATTCATCTATTGAAGGATATCTGGGTTGCTTCCACAGTTTTGCAATTGTGAATTGTGCTGCTATAAACATTGAAGTGGCTGCTTTACTGTAGTGTGCTGTTTTTAAGTCTTTAGGGTATAGGCCAAGGAGTGGGATAACTGGGTCAAATGGTGGTTCCATTCCAAGTTTTTTAAGCAGTCTCCATACTGCTTTCCAGATTGGTTGCACCAGTTTGCAATCCCACCAGCAATGCTTAAGTGTACCTTTTTCTCCACAACCTCACCAGCACTTATTGTTGCTGGTATTTTGGATAGCTGCCATTCTGACTGGGGTGAGATGAAATCTGAGGGTAGTTTTGATTTGCATTTCTCTAATGGCTAGAGATGTTGAACATTTCTTCATATATATGTTTATTGATTGAAACTTAACACCAAAAATACAAACAATCCAATCAATAAATGGACTAAGGCGCTGAATAGAAACCTCTCAGAAGAAGATATACTTTTCTCTTTATCATCATTAGCCTTACATTATTATAGAATTTTTATGGTTAACAAAGCATTTTCACAATTAATTAATTTGCTTCTTCCAGCATCTCTGAAGAAAACGAGGGAATAGACACTTCTTTCAGTTCACATAAGTAGTAATAATAGCAATTTGATTGCATTATAAATCCTCAGAACTCTTGCCTGACGTTAGCTCATTTAATCTGAGAATAATCATGTGTGGTATGAATTTATTATTTCACTTTTACAAGGACAGCTAAGCTGGGGCTTAGGGAAGTGAAACAGTTTTGCCCACATTAATATGACTCATAGTGGTCAAGCTGAAGTTTTAAAAACAGGCATATTTGACTTCAGAGCCTCAGTTTTTCCCTACTCCCAACTTGCAGTGTCAGTGAATGTTTCCCTTCGAATCTACTAATGAAAGAAAAGTTGAAGATAAATTTCAGTGCCAGTCTGCACATTGTCTTTAAATTGTTAACCACAGTGTAATGTCTTATTTTGATCCTGGTTTAGAAAGCAGTGACCCTTTCTGATACACACATAAACCTTTGGAGGAAGACTCCTTCCAGTTTTGTCTGAAATAGACCAGTTTGGCCTCCCAGAATTCAGTCTTTAACCTGCAGGTGGTTCAGTGCTCTCCATAGCACTTCCTCATATAATACCCTTTCCCTCCTTAGCTATTCTTCTCCCTCCTCACAGCATGCACATGCTATTAAAACTGATTTAAAGCAGGTGGTTTTATTTTTAAGTCCGTGATTTAAAATAAGTGCTAGTCAATTCTAACTCCTATTCCTTCTCTTCAACTGGAATAGTATCCACCCCTGCAATACTACATTTCCCAGGTCTTCCCCTTCCCTCTTTTCAACCAACTGGAGGAAGAAAACATCATTTTTTGTTGGGAGAGAAGCTATCAACCTTTCTAACATAAATTTACAGCTAATTACAGGTTATAGTTATTAGAGAAATATATGATTCTAGTTTTAAACCTTTATGTGAAGGTTATAGTTTAGTTCCAACTTTTTAAATAACCTCCTTTGACGCTATTCTTGAAAAGATTAAATACCAGCCAGAAGAAAAATCCTAAAAACTAGCAACCCTCCGATTTCCAAGAGATGACGGATTTTTCTTCCTCCTGGTAAAGAAAAGCCATTTCTTGAAGGTAGTCAGTTTGGGCAAGAAGCACATTGAAAGATAACAAAAATATTCTTTGTTCTTTATAATTTCTTGCTTAGTTTTAGGACTTGTATCTTCATGAATATTAATTCTTTTTTCTTAGTGTACCTCGGTATGATCAACCCCCTCCTGTCACTTACCAGCCACAGCAAACTGAAAGAAATCAGTCTCTTCTGGTACCTGCAAATCCTTATCACACTGCAGAAATTCCTGACTGGCTTCAGGTTTATGCACGAGCCCCTGTGAAGTAAGTGAATGTACAGCACAGATTTTTTTCTAGGGGTCTCTGAGCTCTTTAACATAAGCAGTGCCACATTTTCTTTTAATAATATTGGGTTTCTAAATACTATTTTATTTGAAGAAAGGATAGCAAGAGCTTACGAAATTTGAAAATCATTGGTTAGAAATACTAGTTCTTCAAATATTTATTGAACCTTCCCTTCTTTGTGTGCAGACTTCTATTAGGGATATAATAAGAAGCTTATATTCTCACAGGAGATTAACTTATAAAGTGAAACAGTACTTGCAGTTAAGGTAAGTGGTTAAGGATTTGGTTGAAACAAAGCAGGACACTGGGAGTTTAAGATTTTTTGTTAGGAATTATGAATTTATTTCAAATTAATAAGTAAAAATTTAAACTACATGAATAGCAGAAGTTATAAGAAACACCTTATATGCAAGTTTCTTCATGCAGGCTAATTGAATATTTCTTGTAGTATCTCTCCAATTTCTGTTCACAGAAGTTTCTGATTAAAGAGAACATAAAGCTTTCTATAGAGAAATCATTATCTACTAGTAAATTTGTATATCTGAAGTAATTGAATAAAATTGGGAGGCCAAGAAAATATGTTTACCTTGAGGTTTTGCATATCATGTTCTTGTTATTCCTGATACATGTACCTGAAGTGGACGGAAATGTATTTCAAAGTGTCATGGGTAGGATGTCGCTCATACTACTCAGTATATGCTTCTTTTTACTTTCTTAAAAGCCTTTTTATCTTTTAACATTAGATAGATAATTCTTTTGGAGTAAAATGGTAAGTGAGTTGTCAAAGAACCATTGGATAGGACTTACAAAATGTTAGTTAAAAGCTGGGCATGGTGGCACATGCTTGTAATCCCAGCAACTCTGGAGGCTGAGGCAGGAAGACCACAAGTTCAAGGCCAGCCTCAGCAACTAAATGAGGCTTTAAGCAACTTGGTGTGACACTGTCTTAAAATAAATAAAAAGGGGGGTTGGGGTTATAGCTCAGTTGGTAGAGTGCTTGCCTAGCATGTGTGAGGCACTGGGTTCGATCCTCAGTACCACATAAAAAAATATAAACAAAGTTATTGTGTCCATCCACAACTTAACAACAAAAAAATTAAGTAAATAAATAAATAAATGTAAAGGGTTAGGATTGTGTCTCAGTGGCAAAGTGCCCCTAGATTCAATCCCTAGTACCAAAAAAAAAAGTGACTAGAAATAAACTTGGTAGAATTTGCAGTCAAAGCTTCCTGTTATGTCTACACAGCAATGATTTGAGAGAGATAACTTTAATATCATATTGGAATGTGACTTGCTTTAGTTCAAGTTCTTTGTCTAGTCTTAAAGAATATTAACATTTGAAACTACTACTCTAAAGCTTTTTGGTCCATAGTTGTCTGCTTTTATCAACTTTTTTGGACATTAAATATTTTGCAAAAGATACATAGCCTTTTTAGCTTTGTTTTTTCATCTTAAAAATGAGAAGATTTAATTAGAATGCTATCTCTAGATCTCAAAGTATAAATTCATACTTTAGTAATTGGTTGTATAGTTCAGTCTCAGCATATGATCCACTTACACTGAAAAAGGGCTAAAGGCTTTTCAAGATATATGTAAATACAATCTTTAAGAGTCCTTTGCCATATTATGGAATTTTCTACTCTCTACTTGTTTATTTTTGAAAATAGTTTATTTTTCTTGATTTTTCCAATACTAGGTACTCATCCTCGGGAATTCTTAGCTAATGATGGTTTCTCTTCATTCCTCCTCTGGTCAGTTCCTTGCTTGCTGTAGTGAACATCATTCCTCTGCTAGATCTATCAACACTAGTGACAAACATGACTTGGCCCCTTTTTGTGCATTGTCATTTATAAGCACAGTGTGATCTAAGATATCCTTAAGTTCCTGACAATTAACTCTTGATGAACTTACAAATAGCACAGAATGCGTTTTTCAGGGAAAAATTGCAGAGCCATTCTGTTTTAAATTGATGTTCGTGGTTTAATATTAGTATTAAAATAATGGGTACTTAAATGGGTATTCTTTAACTTGAAATGAAATATTTAGTTTTCTCCCTTTCCTAAAAAGTAGTTTATTTAGAGCTGAGTGTGGTGGCATGCACCTATAGTCCCAGCTGCTCTGGAGACTGAGACTGAGGCAGGAGGATTGCTAGAGCCCAGGAGTTGAAGGCCAACCTGGGCAATTTAGTGGGAGCCTGACTCAAAAAAAAAAAAAAAGAAAGAAAGAAAAAGAAAAAGAAGTGTTTCTAAATAGGAAGTTGATAACTCATTTGTCTTTAAAGTTTATAATTTGTTATAGTTGATGTTTATAAAAAGACTAGTTTATTGCAATAAATACATGTTTATGCATGTGTCGTGAACATTATGTTTTAAAACAGATATGACCACATTCTGAAGTGGGAACTCTTCCAGCTGGCTGACCTGGATACATACCAGGGAATGCTGAAGTTGCTCTTCATGAAAGAACTGGAACAGATTGTTAAAATGTATGAAGCCTATAGACAGGCTCTTCTCACTGAGTTGGAAAACCGCAAGCAGAGACAGCAGTGGTATGCCCAGCAACATGGCAAGAATTTTTAAGTTAACCTTTTAAAAATAAAATTTAAGTTTTATAAGAGCTTTAAAATATTTTCAGTTGAGGAAAAAACTGCAAACAAATACTTTGGTTAATAAAGGCAGCTTACTTTTTGGGAGTTCTAAATTCTAATTTTACATATACTTTGTTACTAGAAATTTTCTTTTATTGAACAAAAGAAATGAATTTATCATTTTAAGAGCCAACATATGCTTTCAAATGTTGTATATTAGGAAATTGCTTTGAATAATCTTGATAAAGAAGTATGCAGAAAAAATGTCCTTACTATCAGATATTTAAAAGGAAATGATCACTTGGTAACTTCTTATAGCAGCAGTATCTTTCTTCAAAAAAGAGAAACTATGCAGTATTTTAAAAAGATGTTTACTGCTTTAATGTAGAATGTTGTCTGAGTGAAATGATTTAAATTTTACCATGGTATAGTTCAAAATACAAAATAATATTTGGAATCTTTATTGTGATAAATTCTGTATATGGTCCCATCCACCCTCCCCCCCTACCTAATGTAAGGAACTCTTTTGAAGCATTTTGAGAAAGTCTTTTCAGAAATAAATTTAAGCATGAAGCCTTAGCCTATGTGGGGAAGGTATGTATATCACTCAAAGATGCTACTTGTTTTCAGCCAGAGGTCTGAACGGCATTTAGCATGGCTCTGATGAGACACACTGAGTTCTGGACAGCATAGCACATTGCCTTCTGACAGACTGGGTTAAGCTGCCAAAAATGACAATCAGGGATTCATAAGAAATCTTAGTCATTAAATCAATTTGATATTACTTTTTTATCTTCTAAGTGTTCATTGCAAAACTTTATTCCCTCCCATTTTTCCTCCTGGCTTAATAGTTAACACATTGTTCATAATTAGCACAGTAATTTGATTATAGACAAATTTATGATACTTCTAGCCTGTAAATCTCTAGAATTCTGTGAATTTCGTAGCTCTTTAGTTACCTGTATTGTAAAAATGTAAATATATTTTTAGTATACAGTAAATACAAGCACTCCTAGTTAGAGATGAATTTGAGTTGTTGATAAAATGTTAAGTGTTTGATTTTATATAACAAGCTTATTAAATATATTTTTGTGGAAACTAAATGTGTGGTGTTTGAGTCCATATTTTAGACATAAATATGATTGGTTTTTCCAGTTAGAAGGCCCATACTCCAAAGAAGCAATATAATGAAAAGGTGTGTTGAAAAAATAAAAGTATGGCTAGTGGAATTTTATTAATGGGAAAAGATAATTTACTGAGCTGTGATCATACTTTTCTAATACATAAGCTGCTATATCTTATGAATTTGTGCACACTCCCATCTTAATTATTTCTTGTTTCTTAGCCATTTATAAGACAGAAAGTCTGTTTTGGACCTTGTAGATAAGAGGCATTACTTTTTTCAATATTCTTCCCACTTATTACGTTTAATGAAACTCCACTGGAGATTTTAGTCATTAGAAATACATTATAGAATCACTGGTTTAAAAGTACTGGCAAGTACCAAGATTGGCATGTTTCTTAAAATGGAAACAAATTTATAATGGTGTCAACAGTTAAGAAAATGCATCTTGGGCTGGATTGTGGCTCAGCGGTAGAGCGCTTGCCTCGCATGCGTGAGGCCCTGGGTTCAATCCTCAGCACCACATACAAAGCAATAAAATAAAGATATTGTGTCCATCTACAACTAAAAAAAATGTTTAAAAAAGAAAATGCATCTTGAAGTTTTAAAAGAGAGATAAACCTTCATCTTTCTATATCAACACCACCCAACCATTTCCAAATTCAGTAAGCATTTGTTTTAATGTTAGGATCCAGAGTAAACTTTAATAGTTCACATGTTAAAAGAATAAACCTATGAAGAATACATTTCTTATGTACCAAATGAAAAAATATACAATACAGTGAAACTTAAATACATATACAAAGTGATTTTTTTGTGCATTGTTGATCAAATGGTTTACATTCTATATTAAATCATAATATAAAAAGCAATATATAGTTTTTGGTAAAGCAACTGAAAGCCCTTAGTTGTATTTAAAAATAACTAAGAGCTTGTGGTATGTGTAAGATTATGTAGATAAGCTTTCTGAGTTATGATGCTGTGTTTTAAACAATTTGCCATGTGAAATAATTTTAGATCTTTTCCGTAGAAATTAAATGAGCATACATATCCAAACATGGAGTAATATCACTGCATGGTTTAATTATAACCCAGTAGTAGAATTTAGTAAATTCAAGCAGAACATTTGTACTTTCATCATAAATATACAAATACCTTAAATTATAACAGCATATTTAAAGACAAAAATCAGGAAACTGTACATGTTAACAAAGTGATATAACCATGCATACATACATCTGCTTACTAAACACTGAAGTAAAAGAACAAAATCATTTTGTAATCCTCAGAGGTGTTGGTATTTTACTGTTCTGATGGAAGCATTTTGAATGTTTGCATGGAACCAAAAAATATTTCACTGACAGTTGGTCATGCACCTGTATTTAAAATTTTGGATTAAATTTTCTTCTTTTCTGATTGTTCAGTAGATTCTGACTTTGGTGCAGGAAAAGCTTGATGATACAGATGTCTGTGGGTTGCTGCTGCACTGTAAAGCTTGTATAAAGCCTAGAATATAAAGAATCAGGATTATAAAACATTTTATTAAAACAGGTGTAAAATTTTTCCATTTTAATTAAATTAGTTTGATAATACAAAACCTTAGCATGCTGAATTTGGAACCTTTATGTCATTACACAATGTAAATCAATAATGAGTATATTAGAACTCAAATATTTTTAGCTCTCCAGCAGTTGTTATCACTTTTGTGGATGTTACTGGTTTTAAATGAATTATAAGAGCTAATTTCTGACTTCCAAAATAAATTTCCTAGAATGGGACTAATTTTATTCTCCTTTATCTCCTGATGTGGTCATGGAGCTAAGCACTTGTGTTGTTCCAGTCCTCCCACATTGGGCTCCCTCACTTCACATGCTCTCTTTTCTTGTTTCCATTACTTAGTTCATATCTTACAAAATCTTACTCAGAAATACTACCTTGGAAAGCCTTTCCTTATTAACATTCCTCTAGAGTATTATTCCTTGTATCCTGATAACAGTGTTTGAATCATAGGAATATTTGCATAGTGTATACTGTCTTAGTGTCCATAAATATCTTTTACTCCCTTCAGGTAGTGTGTAAGATTCATCCCTTCCTCTGATTTTCACATATTGAACATTCAGTTACCACTGACATGTCTTAATTTCATCCCTCTAGAGTCTGTAAAAGGTCTTTGAATAATCTTAAGAGCTGGGTAAGAGCTCGATACCCTTTAGTCATCTGTTCCTAAGAAATTCTATTAATTTTTTTCAGTTCTATGAATGCATGTTAGTGCAATATGGTATTGTCTTAGTACTGTTATATTCTGATTCTAATGCATTTAATTTTAATCCCAGTTCTCTTAAAATATTATATTTTCTTCTTAAGGTTTGATTTACAGAGTTGAAATTTCTTAATGCATTTATTTTATTGAGTTTTATATAAAATAACTCCTTGTTGGCTTGAAAATATTAAGTGTATCATTGGTATTTCATGTGAGGATATGATCCAGTTATGTATGCTACAGTAGAAACTGAGGAAAGCATGATGATCTGTCTTGGTAGTTGACTCAAGATTAGCTCACTTCCTGAAGATAATGCCATACAGATCATTTTTCTTAGTGGGAAAAATGATTTCTCCCTGGAAGCTTAGCTTCTTTCCTCATATACACAGTTTGCATAAATTGAAGTGTAATTGGAAAAATGTACACTAATTTACAGGCTAGATCTGGGGTGTGTCAAGAAAGTTAGAATACATACTGGCTTGGAACCTGCTTAGAGTTAAATGGGTAATGTTATTTCAAAAGCCAAAGTTAAAAACAACTTCTGTGTCTAAAAAGATCAAATAAATTTTAAAAATAAAAAAAGAACTTCTAAAAGTTGTAGCATTTGAATACATTTGGTGATTAAATTTACTCAGGTTTCATAACTACTTGTTTCACTCTGCTGTAGAGCAGAATGTACCATTCTTACATATAATAAGAATTTTGAAATTTTCTATATATTCAGGAAATAAATCAAATACTTTTTCATGATGATCAGTTCTTTGTAGATCAGATCACACATAATATTTGGAGTATGTTAAAAGTTCACAATTAAACTTTTAAATATTAGACATAAGAGTAGTTATTAAATATTTTCTAATCTACATTAAGATTTTTAATGCCTATTCACTTTATAAGACTCATACTATTCACAAATATGTAGCTTTTAATTCAAAAAAACAAAACAAAACTTACCTCATTTGTACTTCCCTGTGGCAAAGGCAATTTTAAAAGGAGAAAAGAAAAGTATATATCTTGCTTCATTAATAGCATTATGATATTCAGCTTTGTTTACAATATTAATTTGTGAGCATTTAAGAAACACTTGCAGATTTTTCAGTTTAGATTATATGTTTTATCAGAATCTTTTGAAGAACTTAATTATGTATTCCTGATAGGGTTCAGTGTCTTACTCTAGGAGGGTTTTGAGATTTATTTCAAGTAAAGCATCTTCAACCTTTGGTAGGGGAGAGACTTATTTGAAACCTGGTGACTCAGAGGATCTAGTTATTATTTAATTCATTTCCCATTGTGCTCTCCTTAGTTTATCTTAACTAGATTCTTCAAAGGCACATATTAATTCCATTAGTTAAAATTCTGTTAGAATTGTAGGTTTTATTTACTACCTATAGACTGCAAATGTTCATAAGTCTTAAATTCAACATTTTATGTAGAATCTCAACTTTAACTTCCCTAAATTCCCCTAAATTTTTATGAGTAACAAGGCATTATAAAATGACCTAGTGAGTCATTATTCCAGGTGTATAATGATCTCTTATGCCTATAATCGGTTACTTAGATAATGCATCATGGGGGTCTTGACTCCCTAATTGAACAGTAAAAGACAACTGACCCATAAGCAGCTAATCCAGAGGTTGACAAGTGGCTCATGCTATGGCTTGGTGTAAAAGTCAATCTAAAGAAATTTGATACTGTCTTCAGGAGTTTACACTAAAAAAGATGACTAGTGATAGTGGTTCATATATGCTCTTAACAAAGCCAGTGCTGGTCAAATGATAGCTTTTAAGTGTCTTAACACATAAAAGTCATAATCAGCTAAATAAAAACTGCTTTACTTGTTTTAACAACTTTAACATGTTTAGAGAAAAATTTAATATTTAATCTATGTGTTTTTCAAAAACATTGAAATGCTAACTGGAAAACTTGTGTAGGATTTCACATACTATATTGTGGTTAGTTGTATTTTGACAGATTTGTAAAGTTTTGAAAACGGGCCCAAGTCATGTTCACCTGTGTATTTCCAATATCTACTACAGTGCCTGTTATGTAGATGATGTTCAAATGTGTGCTGAATTTAATTGAAAAAACAAGTGTTCCTACCTGGTCCCACAGAGCCGCAGCCACCTGGTCTATTACAGCACCCAGTTCTCGGTATTCTCCAGAGTACCGGATATATGCCCAGGTGCACAGGGTGATTAGGGTCAGTCCCATTATCATATTGCATAGGCTTGCTATGATGTCCAAACCAATGAATCCAGTCACACCAGCAATCACATATGTGATAAAGATGACAACAAATAGTGTGGCTGGGGTGCGTGCTGCATGGAAGATGTTTTTGCTGTCGTTGTGCTTAATATACTGAATGTAAAGTTCATCTATTTCACTCTCCAACTGCTGCAGGTAACGCCGGCTAAATTCTTCCCCACCCATCTTCTTCACTCCTCGGAACAGCTTCACAGATTCTTCTTTAAGCTGCAGATGCTTGGTCTGCAGGTCATTAGGGGCCAGAAATGGTTTGTCACCACCACATATCTGAATCAGATAGACAAGTATTTGTTTAAGCAATGCAGAGTAAATTAGCAACACTATCAAAAGTTTCCACTTAGCTAGTTGGGTTTCTTAGAAAACATATTAACAGTCATGTGACACAAGGATATTTCAATGATGGACTGCATTTCTATCACCTAGTGACTTTGTAGCCAATGCAATGTCTTAGTATGACCCACTGCTCACTACACGTTTATGGTGATACTGGTGCCAAAAACATACTGCATTGCTAGTCATACTTTTGTATGTAGTACATACAATATGTACAGCACATACTGCTTGATAATGATAGATATGTTTACTCATTTATGTATTTACTATACTTTTAAATCATTATTTTAGACTGTATTTCTACTTAGAAAAAAGTTTACAGTAAAAGGTATGCATCAAACCAGCGGCAGCCTCATACATCTTGTGTTTGCTGTGTCTCTGGATTGCACCAAGAGGCTACACTAAGTAGACCATAATGTCCAGGTTTGTAAGTACACTCTGTGGTGTTTGCACAATGATAAAATTACCTATGACGCATTTCTCAGAATACAGCTTGTATTTAAGTGACACATGACTGTAATCAGAAGGAGCATGCATATATGTTCTGTCAGTCCACATCTTTGCATCCCCCTGAGACATGTAACTATTATGTGTGACTGGTATTTTTGTAAGTGGCTTAGATGATAATGTCATTCCTATTTTTTATTCTCTTTTCAACATGGGAAATACTATCCATGATTTAATCCAAGACCCTCAAGGTGAAAAGGCATGAGCTAACATGAAGTGCAAACTGAGTTCATTTGCAGCATTAAATCAAATCCAAGGAAACTGCGTAAGTCCGAGTTCCTCTAGGAGATCCTAACTGTACTGAAGTACTTTTGATCAGTGAAGTTTAAAACAGTCATTGCTGTAAATCTCTAAGGGTAAAATTGTGAAATACATTTTCTTTGGCAGTTTTAACTGATTTTTCTTTGAATGGAGGTCCATTGAGAGTATTCCACAGACCAAGTAAAGGCATAGTAAATGTTCTTGGACTACATTTTGAAGTTTTTGAAAAGTTACAAGGGAAATCTCAGCTAACTGTATCATTCACTTTGGTTTTTAAGGTTTAATTATATCAAGAATATTATCTGATTGTCCTTATGTCATAAATACCATTCCAGAGACTATTTCCCTTGATCCTAAGACTCCATCAACTTTGACTGTAATTATGATTTTATAACATTTTGGGGGAAAATAAAAACTATCACATTAGTTAAAACTAAAATGAGAAAACAGCACATAGAAATATTGGTCCTTGAGGTTTGATTTTTTTTTTCCTACAAAGTTTCATCTTTTAGAGAAATACTGAAATTATAGAATAGAAGGGAGGATGGTGGAAAGAGCACTACATGTTATTTTAGCAACTAGCTCTTATAAATAATGGGAAGATATGGCCAAAATAAAATGTGAATAGAGATGTGGTATACATGGAGGCAACTCATTTAAAATGCCTTTCAAATATGCATGATGTTCTTTTAAAATATTTTAGGAATCCACTAACTAGACATGTGACTTATTTTCCTAGCCTGAGGAAAATAAGTCAAAACTACTGTATGTGTATATAGTGTGATATGGGAGAAAACAGAATGAATTCAATGAAGAAATACTGATCTTACTTAAAATATTATTTAATTCTTACCTCTTCCATCTTTTTATTGTATGTGTCCTTGGCAGTTGCAACAGCTGCTAAATTGTTAGCTTCAGCTGTGGCCTTTGGAAAAAGCACAAATTATATTTTGAAATGGAGTTGACATTTATTAAAGTTCCCCAGGCAGTTCACATTTCGAAACATCACATGCAAGAAATGTGCAAGGAACCAAAGTTGTAAAATAATTTGAAACTTTTCACATATTTCCACTATATTTTTAAGTAAGTAAAATGAAAGTTTCAAGATGTATAAAACATTGATTTTTTTACTCAATAAACCATAATTATAAAATGAATTTTCATTTAAAGATTTTACTTCTCAAAAAATATGTTTAGGGGCTGGGGTTCAGTGGTAGAGCAGATGCCTAGCATGTGTGAGGCATGGGGTTCAATCCTCAGTATCACATAAAAATAAACAGATAAAAGGTATTGTGTTCACCTACAACTAAAAAATATTTTTTCAAAAAATATGTTTAGCCTCTCATCAAATGCAGGATTAGAAAGCTGGAATCACTAAACCCAAACATATGGGAAATAACAGAACATTTTAAACATGGTAATATATTTAAAAAATGTCTGAATTTCAGGACTGCTGCTGATAGTTTCATTGATAATAAAAAGGAAACTTGAATTTTTTTTAAATACTTTTTTAGTTGTAGGCAGACAAAATACCTTTATTTTTATCTTTATGTGGTGCTGAGGATTGAACCCAGTGCCTCACCTGTGAGGGGCGAGCGCTCTACTGCTGAGCCACAACCCCAGCCCGAATTTTTTAATATAAGAAAAACCAGTTTCTCCTTTAAAAAGTGTTTAAATATGAAAACCACTCATTTAAAACTTGGACCTGGGGCTGGGGTTGTGGCTCAGTGGTAGAGCACTTGCCTAGCATGTGTCGAGGAACTGGGTTCAATTCTCAGCACCACATATAAACAAACAAAATAAACGTCCATCAGCATCTAAAAAAATATTTTTAAAAAATCTTGGACCTGCTTTTCTATTTCTGATTACATTTGTGAATCTAGAACAGTATGAGTCTGCTACACAAATTCAGTACAGAGATGAAAACCCTTTGGTATAGTGTACTTTTTTGGATCCTCAGAAAGCCAAAAAAAAAAAAAAAAATGCATCTCAACAATAGTATGTGTATGTGAAAATGTTTAGATGAGCACAAGTTATTTGGCAAATGATCTTCCAACAAATTATTCTATCCAATATTTTTATTTGTAATCTCTGACAACCAAATCGACACATATATGAATATAAGCAGGAAAGATTAGCTTTGATGATAAGTATATTTTAAAACATCATAAACATCATGCCTCCTGATTAATAAATACCTGTAACATGGATTTGGGATGTGGTAATTCTTCACCTTGATAGATCTTTATGTAAGCCTAAGAAAAAGAAAAAGACTCATGGTCAAGCAATTTCATTCAGCATTTTTCTAATTACGTTGTTGTATTATGAGGTCCTGACATTTCAAAAAATATTTTTAGGAACTTAAAGCTATTATCTCTTTCTTAGACTGTAAGTAGCTTTTTTTTTTTTTTTTTTTTTTAAAGCTCATGTTGTTCCCTTTTCCTAAAATGGTGGTCTCACACATCTCCACATGTCCTACCTTTCCTTTTTATTGGGGGGTGGGAGGGTGGGCAGTTCTACCCATCTTCAAGCCTCAATTCATCTCCCTTAAAACTGTCTCAGATCCTCTGCTGGGAGGATCTTTTTCAGTTACTCACTATCATAAGCTTTATGGAACAATTTGTGTAAGAGTCCTGAATCTCTTACCCAATTGCAAGCTCATGCACAGTGTTATAGTAAAGATTAAAATTTTAGGTAAACAATAACACATCATTGTTTAAATTAATGAAGGTTAAGTTAATCACACAGGAGGTATATCATAGCATTTAACATGTAAAACATGAATTTTAAAAATTGGCATTTTAGTCGTAGAGCATCAGTCTACCAATCATGTTGAAATTCTCCATACAGTATTTGAGTTGGTAAAAAGCATTCTGTGCTAAGGTAAACAAGTAAATGCAAATTCAGCTTCAAACTGGTTCTCATTGCAAAGAGCCAGAAATGTGAAAGAATTTTGCTAAGTAAAAAGTATAGTCCCTTTGGAAAAAATTTTCAGAATGAAGGTAAAATTCAGTATAAGTCCTATGGACCCTGAGAAAACACTTCCCCCCAAAAGACTTTTTCAGCTCCTTGATATGTACATTTTTCAAAATATATTTTCCTTAAGATAAAAGAGGAAAGTAAAGTTACCCTTAAGCAGTTTTCTCAAAAAAAAAAATTTTTTTTTATCAGAAAGCAAGCTTTTCTTGATATTTTACAATTTTTTGTATGGCTTCCTCATACCACTGCCTCCATATTAGAGTGTATAATATTTGTTTATAGGAAATACATTCCAATACATGTCAAATCTAAGTACTCACAAGTGCTCTAGAAATGAGAGTGATACCTTGAAGTACTCCACCAGACCTCGGCAGGTGATTTTATTCCCATTGATTTCTTTAATATCTAGGCTCTCAGGACTAAGTAGCCAAGGAATCAGTATTTTCAAGTTTTTGATGAATTCGTCATCTATTTCTACAAGTAAAAGCAAATCCATCATTATTTTAAAAATCCTATCCAGTCCTCCATGCCAAAGAATAAAAACATCCTTTGACTTTCTCCATTTCTTCCCCAGTGATCATTACATCATTCACTTTCCCATCATTTAAACAACTCCTGCAACCTGCTCTTCTAGGGACAAATTTCTCCTTGTCAAAAATCCACTACTGGTTTCTCTCCTCTCCATTCCAATTTTGTGTTTACATTATCTTCCACCTATAAAATAGCTTTCTTGACATTACACATATATTTTACAGCCCATTCATAAAAGCATTTCATGTATTCCGGTCTTTAAATCTTGTTTATGGTTATATTTATAAAGGTTCAAAAATGGGAAAGCTAGATATGGTGATGTTGTGTATAGTCCTATCTACTCAGGACTATTACCATATATTTAGAATATATGATTTCTTTCTGAATTTCTGTATAAAATTTTTTTTCTTATAAATCACTTTAAAATCATTTCAAAACATACATTTAGCACCCCCCCCCAACAACTTTCTTCTACAGTTGGAATGAAATAAGATAACATCTGTGTATCTAATGAACCAGCAAATAATTACCATTAAAATAACCAGCATATAATAATATTTTTGGATTGAAATTTGTTCTAAATATAGCATTAGCCATCTTTGTTCTGATATCTATGCTAGGCACTCCAATATTGGATTCAGAAAATAAGAACAATGTACTGATAATACATGTAAGTAGTGACCTCTTGCAAATCTTAGTTGACCACAATAAATCCATGACCCAAAACATCTATAGACCAGTTCAGATAAACTTCCAGAAGTACTAAGAAACTTTAGCCCCTGTAAACATTTAATAAATGTGTGTGGGTGGATAATTACTCAGGATAATGTTTTATTTTCATAATTTTTGCCTTACGAGTAAAACTTTGCTAGGAATTCAGGAACTAGGCCAAAGTGGTAGTTACCTGTCACAGTAATTGATGCATGATGCACATTTTATAATAACTCCATAGAGCAGATGCACCAGTGTAGTTGTTATGGTTTAGATATAAGGTATCTTCCAAAAGCTCATGTGTGAGACAATGTAAGAATTTTCAGAGGTGAAATGGTTGGGTTATGACAGCCTTAATCATCTAATTCATTCACTGATATGGATTAGTTAAGTGATAACTGTAGGTGAGTTTGGTGCAGCTGAAGGAGTTAGGTCACTGGTGGTGTGACTTTGGGGTTTATATTTTGTCCCTGGTGAACGAAGCGCTCTCCACTTCCTGGTTGCCATGTCCTGAGCTGTTTCCCCGCCCCCATACCCTTCTGCCATAATGTTCTCCCTCACCTCCCACCAGGAGCAATGGTATTATCTATGGACTGACACCTCTGAAATGGTCAGCTAAATAAACTTTTTTCTTCCTCTAATTGTTCTCATCAGGTCTTTTGGTCACAGCAAGGAAAAAACTGACTGAAACAATAGTATTGTTGCATGAATTAACCAAGGAAGATATTTTCTCAGGACTGAGTACCTGACTCTGACAAAACATTTGGCTATGCTTTATGAAATTTAACTGGGACTGCTAAGGAAGCAGCTCCACAATTTATGATGTGGATACTTAGTTGTTCTACATATGGATAATTCTTGTAAACTAAAAAAATGTATTTACTATGCTAGGAGAGATGTTTGGTAGGCACTCAGAGCTGGCTGAATGTAGCAGGAATGAACATGATTTAGTGCTTTAGATCCTCTTGATATCTAATGTAGGAAGCTTCTACATTAAAAGCAATTAAACAATATACATTTTTAATTACACTAGACATAGTAAGATAATGATTGCAATGCTGCAAGGGATCATGGACAAATAGCAATGACAACAATTGTTATTACTCATAATGAGCTAGAATATTATTTCTATGTGTGAAATAGTATGTGAAAAACTATTATCAAAGAACAATTTTTGCACAATTGTTTGTATTCAGAGACATTTCTTTCCCAGAGACAACCACTCAGACACCAGTCCTCTGGAGAGTAGCATGCCCAGATGACAAGACATTCTGGGTAGAAATCACACCAAATACAAGATTCAGGATGGGATGGAAAAATACTGTGGGTAATAGAATTGTAAAACTGCTCAAGGAAACACTGTGACAAAATAGAACATTTATGTACACAAGATAGGTTGAGCAGCAATCATACAGGGCATAAAAGCTTCATTAAAATGGAACTTTTAGGGTAACTAAAGCCATCTTGCATTTCTCTCCCAGGAAGCTACATAACTTGCAGGTAGCTGTAACTCATTGTGTAGGTCAGTGTACATGTAGAGACATAAATGTGCATAATATTTGATATAGAACAAATATATTAAAAAGTGGGAATTTGCTTGTCCTAATCTCTCCCTAAACTCATTCACTGCAAAATGTATCAGTTAATTTAAGAAGTGTCTTGCATACTACAGTAACCGATAAGGCAGAGTATTTTGTCCCAATAAAGGACTGTTGTTGAAGGCCTGCCCCTCCTCTGCCTGTTTACGGCTCCCAACTCCAGAAAAGAATGAGAGGCTTTGTGGAAGCCCTCTCTTTATGTAATTTATTCAAAACACATTGAAGCCATTAGGTAATTCCAAATATAAGAGGTCTGTGTGTTCACTAGTGTATTAGAATTCATGAGTGACAGTGAATTTATATGATCTGGACATCCATGTGTTAATATGTGCTCATTGCTATCTGTTATAGATAGGTAAGAATTGTAAATGTGTATAAAAACAATGTTGACAATTTAGAAACTGAAGATTTGATTTACTGTATTAATTGATAAAGTTAAATATAAGGTTTCTGAGAGTAAATGCTATGAATATAGGGGGGAAATAATTTTACTTTTCAAATATCCCAGTTTCTGAAAACTGAATACAAGTTATGTCGCCCTTTTTTAAAAGTAATTTTAAATCCCTTTCATAGTAGTTGTGCTGAAAAACTTGTACTGTCACTCTCTCTCTCCTGGCACAATGCAGAAAGGCCACAGTAAATTAAACAAATGCCTAAATTTAGTGGTATACGCAATGCTGGACTTACAAGAAATGTCTTTGTACTATCTCATATTAACCACAAAGCATATGTCTAAAGACCAGTGAGTGACACCTCTTAGGAAAAATTAACTTCTGTTTCCACAGACCCCTCCCTCCATCCCACCTTCCTTCTTTTTTTTTTTAACAAGTTGAGCTGCTTTGGAATCATGAAACAGTCAACTTCTGTTAAAGAGATAATTACATCCTATAATAGATACTATTTTAAAAACATGCTAGTACTTTTGTTTTCAGAAACTGGCTCTCATCCAGAGAAGATTTCATTTTTAGTGAAGTTTTTATAATTTGGAATTAAATTCTTTAGTAATAGTTTTAAAGTACAGAATTCAGTACTATGCAATGTTTCTTTTGATCTCTAAATACACAATTTAATAGATACAACATTCCAACAATATAGGTATTTGTTTTTCCTTCTTAATGGAAATAAGAAAAATTAAGCATAGCAGGCGAGGGTTGTAGCTTGGTGGTAGAGCGCTTGCCTAGCATGTGTGAGGTACTGGGTTCAATTTTCAGCACTGCATATAAATAAATAAAGGCCCATTGACAACTAAAAAAAATATTTTATAAAAAAAAAATAAAAATTAAGCATAAAGACATTAAGGAACACCTTTTGGTGCATGGAGATGGGAGGGTGTGGGCTACTGCTTGCTGGTGAACACAGGATGTGGTCTACTTGTACAGGGAGTGTACACATTCAGTACTATCGACTCAAAGTTGACTGAAGAGGAGCTCTAGTGCCAGCCCAGGATTCCCAATTCTTCTGGCAATTTCTAATCTCATCAGCCTGACATCAATGGATATGTGAAAGTAGTGTCCATAAACCCAGTGGGTAAAATGACATTTTTATAATCATACTAAGTGATGCGAACATACTTATTTAAAACCAAACAAACCTTTCAGTTTTCCATCAAAGTTTGGATTGGTAGCTACTTTCAAGCCAGGGTGAGGTAGCAGAAAACAGGAAATGTTGGTGAAACAGGAGTGGATGTGCTTTCGAACATTCTGTAGTTCTTCATGCTGGTTCCCTGAGACCTGCAGTAAATCATTCTGAAATTTAAACTTACTTGCAACCTAAATTGAAAAAAGGAATTCTATGGCATCTTGTATTTACTATGTCTGGCTGGTCTCACAATGGAAAAAACAACAACAAAAAAGAGATGGGACTGCTATTTTTAAAAAAAGTCTTGGGTAAATTTGTCCACAGAGTCATAGATACGCATAGCAAGTACATGGCACAGTTATTATGCCAGCTCAGAAGGGCTTCCCATGTTTTAGTATAAACTAGTGGAGTTTTACTCTAGTTCCCACAAATTCATATTTTAATTCAAAGTACTAATAAGAGACACAAGTAGATTGTAAGATAGACCTACTTTTTTTTCATAAGATACTTAAGACAGCTTCCTGTCACCTGGTAGGTACATACTTAAATTCTAGAAAGGCATCCGAATAGTTGGGTATTTATCTACAAGCCCAAATATCCTCTACTCCCTTTTTTAGACATGCATTTGACAGTGTATAATATAGACAAACTATTCTAAAAGTAACTATAAACCTAAAAAGGCAACCTAGAAATCCTGATATGCAAGGAAATTTTTAACTTCAATTTTCTCCTTTTATTTCCCAATGGATAGTTTTTGTGATATCTCATCAATGTAAACAATTTCTACAATGTTGAACTATCATGACATAGAAAGTGGAAGACCTTTATAGTTCACATTCTGTGAATTATTAGCAAAATGTTCTATGACTCTGAAGATTCAAAATTAGACATTTCTTTAAACCTCTACTAAAACATCAACTTAGATACTTACACTATTAGTCATGAATTGATTTAGTTGTTCAAAGGAAAATGTTTATCTTAAAGAATGAGTAATTGTTTTATAGATATCCACAGAAGAATTATCTGTTTCAAAATTATTGGTAATATTTGAAATTATAACTCTTTGAATAATTGATTAAATATCAATCTTAGTTTGTTCACAGAGATACTATGAGGGTTAAACGAAATTGTGAATACTGAGTATATTAAGCGAATCACTCAACAAAAATAATTCTATATTACTATGGGTGAATTCCATGTACCTAAATATTTAACAAACCTTGAGGCGTTTTTCCAAGAATTTTGCACCACCATCTGCTCCATATGAAAATTCATAAGGGAAACTCCAGTCTCGAACCAGAAATATCAGACTCTAAAAAACATTAAGAAAAAATTGATAAAGGTACCTTATGGTGCCTCCCTCTGGCTTTTATTAAAACCAATTATAATATCATTGTCACCTTAATAGTGTTCTTTACCACACTGTGGAATTCAAAAAGCACACATAAAACTTTTGGAAGTTTCTGAGCAGCCTTTCACCTATGATATCATCCTACATGTTTCTGCTAAGTATGGACAGAAAGCTGCCTACTAACTGCCAATGAATGCACTCCACCAGGAGCTGAGAGTCAGAAATGACTCAAGCTGGCTGAATGAAGCTATGTAAATATAATCAGGTTGTATAGAGCGTTTCTATGTTCTTGTGAAGGAACTGGAAAGAATATTCTTTCCTTTTTGACAGCTATGGCAGAACATAGGCATAAGATCAGCTTTTCTTTCTTAAATTATTGTAATGTTTTCATAGAAACAGTACAATATAGATTATCACAAAAAGTTCAAATTATATAGCAAAGTCCAGAGCAGAAATTTTAAACTGCATTCCAAGTCTTGTCTGGATGCAATCATAGTTAACATTTGGTGAACAGTATGTATACAATGGAATAGAGTGGGAATAAATTTTTTATTTTTTTTTTAGTTGTAGATGGACACAATACCTTTATTTTATTTTATTTATTTTTATGTGGTGCTGAGGATCGAATTCAGGGCCTCACACATGCTAGGCAAGCACTCTACCACTGAGACACAATCCCAGTCATAAATCCTTTTTTTCTTTTTTTTTTTGTGATGCTGGGGATTGAACCCAGGGCCTTGTGCATATGTGGCAAGTACTCTTACCAACTGAGCTATATCCCTAGCCCCAGAATAAATTTTTTTAAAAGAAAATTTTATAAAAATGAGTTTTTCAGGGCTGGGGTTGTGGCTCAGTGGCAGAGCCCTTGCCTCACACATGTGAAGCACTGGGTTCAATCCTCAGCACCACACAAAAATAAATAAAGATATTGCATTCATCTATAACTAAAAAATATTTTTTAAAAATGAGTTTTTCATACATTGCATCTTAAATAAAAAGTATTAAGCATACTTTTTAAAAGGATATCGAGATGGCATTTATGATACTGTTGAAATTCAAGTAAGTGATTTTTTTACAACAAGAAGTTCTAATAGATTCTTTTGAAATTAATAAAAAAGGTTTTGGAAACTATCAACCTCGGAGACGTGTTTACTTTTTAAATCTTCTGTTGAAATACAGTCTACACACAGAAAACTGCACACATAATTACAAGGCTTACCAAATTTTCACTATCTGAACACTGCATGTAACCAGCACCTATATCAGGACACAGAATGTTCATCATTCCACAACCCCCTTCTGCTTTCTTCCGGTCATTACCCCTTGCTCAAGGGGAACTACTATCCTGACTTCTCAAAGCATAGATTAGTTTGGGCTTTTTTCATTCAATATTATACTTGTGAAATTCATCATATTATTGCATAATTTTTAATTATTCATAGTCATCACTGCTTAATATTCCACTATACAAATAATTATAACTCATCCTAATGTAGAAGCACAAAATTACTGATTAATCTGCCTTTCCTTAATTGGTTTGAAGTCATGTTTTTAAAATCTGTTTCACCTTTAACCATGTATTCCCAGACTTCCTCTTACTATTTTCCCCTTCCATCTGCTATTTATTCTTTAAGTCATAACTGAAATAATGGTTTTAGCATAAATGTTTAAAATACAATGAGCAGGGCTGGGATTGTAGCTCAGCGGTAAAAGCGCTTGCTTTGCATGCGTGAGGCCCTGGGTTCGATCCTCAGCACCACATACAAACCAATAAAATAAAGACATTGTGTCCATCAACAACTAAAAATATATTTAAAAAAATACAATGAGCATTGAAAGATATGACAAATTTTATGTGGAAATCATAAGGTAATTTATATCTATGTTACTGCTATGTGTTCCCATATTATTCTCTAATTCTCCCATTAAAACACTTTGATGGAGTTCTTTCAGTTGCAAATACTAATTTCCAATTACAGCAAGCTTAAGGTAAAGAGCAGAGAATCTGTCATTGATTCCTTAACTGCAAAAGTTTGGTACTCTTTCTCTCTCTGATCAGTCCTTTCTACATGGTGGCTAAGATGACCACTGAGAGCCAGATGTACACTCTAGTACCTGTGTAACACCACACCATAGTTATGTCAGGAAAGTTTCAGGGGACTGGTCTATCTTTGATCATGTACACAGTCTTGAAACAATCACTGCGGTCACAAGGATAAGGTAGTCTCAATTGGCACCTCTATGTAAAGAGTGAGTGGCACCCCTTCACCAAAGGGAATTATCTTCCTCACTGGAAAGAGCTTCTAGTTATTGCAAGATTGGAAACTAGAGAGAAAACGATATCCACTCCAGTACTATAGCGTTAGGGCTTATTAACTGGATCGTAAGCCTTCTGATAGTAAAACTTGAATCTCTTTCTTGTTCATTGTAGTATCCTTGGGACCAAGCATGGTAATTGGCACAGAATCAGTGCTTTGTGTAGATTTGTTGAATAAATCATTTCCTAATTTTTAAATTAGCAGTTTTACAATATCAACGTTTAAACATTCTCATTAGTCTCTGTAATCATAATTTTCTCAGTTGGTTTTAGTGTTATATCTGATTTGGTTTAGTACATCATAAATCCTTTTACTGCAACTTCTTCATACCTGAGCTTTCATTTTGAGTAAAATAAAAGCTGAAATTCATCATATAATTTTTTTTACAACCTTTATTTTATTTATTTACGTATGTATTTTGTATGTGGTGCTGAGGATCGAACACAGTGCCTCACGCGTGCGAGGCAAGCGCTCTACCACTAAGCCACGACCCTAGCCCCTCATCATATAATTTTCTAGAATAGTTAGGGTTGCTGTGTCTCCTGAGCACTCACATTCTAGAGAAAATCTTTTACTTTTATAGTGTTATGGTTTAGTTATGAGGTGTTCCCCCCAAAATGTAGGTGTACAATAATGCAAGAAAGCTTATAGGTGAAATGATTGGGTTATGACAGCCTTAACTTAATCAGTGCATTAATCCTGATAGAGATTAACTGGGTGATAATTAGGATGGTAGGGTATAGATGGAGAAGGGAGTAATTGGGGGCATGCCTTTGGGGTATATATTTTGTACTTGTTGAGTGGAGCTCTCTCTCTCTTTGCTTCCTGGTGCCATGTCCTGAACAACTTTGCTCTGCCACACCCTTCCACCATGATATTCTGCTTTGCCTCAGGCCCGGAGCAATGGAGCCAGTCATCTATGGACTGAGACCTCTTAAACCATGAACCCCAAAATAAAATTTTCCTCCTAGCAGTGAAAAAACTGACTAAAGCATATAGTCAAAGGGCAAATTAGCTAGTTGTATATAAAATTTTTGGAGTGATATTTCTTTAAAAATGTTGTCACAATTATTCATTTGTACTTACTCATTGAATGTTACTATACAAAACCCTATGTGGATCCTTTGTCCTTGAAAGCTCAATAACTTTTACTAAATGTATTCTCATATTGATTGGAACTTATCAGTTTTCCCTAGGGACTTAGTAGGATGATTCAAAGTTTTATTTGAAGCAAGTTTTTTCCTATCATCTCTTTAATATTTTTCCTTTACTACATTCCATTGTCATCTTTAAGGGCAAGGGCTCTCACTATTGCACATGTGGCATACCGGAGGATAAGAATCCAGGTTTTTTTTTTTTCATTTGTTTGTTTTGCAACACTGGGGATTGAACCTATGGCCTTGTGCCTGCTAGGCAAGTCCTCTACCACTGAGCTACAACCTCAGTCCAGGAATCCAGGTTTTGTAGGGCCTAAAGCTTATACGATCTGTGGAGCAGGGGAAGCCTCTATAACAAAAAGAATAAAAAATTAGGCACGAGAATGAATATTTAGAATGAGATACATAAATCACAAATTTAGAAAAACTAACAATTAAAACACACAGAAAATCCAGTAAAATAACCAATATGCCTTTATAATACTTCTTTTTAAAAAGGTGCTCCAAGTTCATTTCCTTCCCCATACAAGAATCAAGGATTTTTCTAAGAAGCATTTTTTTTAGTTGTTGAGGGATCTTTATTTTATTCATTTATTATGTATATGTGGTGCTGAGGATCGAACCCAGGGCCTCACACATGCTAAGCAAGAGCTCTATCACTGAGCTATAGCCCCAGTTCGCATTTTTTCCCCCCTGTGGAAATGGTAATTTCAAGATTTTAATTCTGAAAGTACTACTAAATTGGTCATTATTTCTAGGTCTTTTCAGTAGACAGAGCTAGATATAATTTTTTGTGTATGTATATGTATCTTATCTGTTGAGAAAATACCTCATTAATTCATATTGATATTTCCAATTCAAATACTTAAATACAGAACTACAAGGTTTTCACTGAACCTCTATATTCTATATGTACCTCCTTGCCCAAGAATCGTGAATCAAGAATCTTGGTTAGGTATAGGGAATGATTGAATTATGATATCCCATAATTACTTTTTTGTTTTATGCTATAAACATACACAATAGCCTCAAAGTAACACCACCAATACTATCATCAGCTACTAAGAATATTTAATGAAACTATTAAAAAAATTTTGGCATACACTCTCCTTACTCTTTTGTTTTTTAAAATCTATTTATTCTTTACTTATAGAATGTAGACATTAAGTGAGAAGCCCTCCCACTTTTATCTTTTATTTGGTCTTAACATACATTTAATGCTTATTCCAGTCCTTGTATCACCTTTGTGTGAAACTCATTCTTTAGTAAATTTCTCATTAAGAGGAATATTCCTTCCTTCCTTTTTTTTTCTTCTGGTACTAGGAATTGAACCCAGGGGTACTTACCCACTGAATCACATCCCCAGATCTTTTTTTATTTTTTATTTTGAGACAGGCTCTTGCTAAGTTGCTGAGATTGACTTTGAACTTAGATCCTCCTGCCTCAGCTTGCAGTGTCACCGGGATTACAGGTGTGTGCTACTGCACCTGGCCTATTCCTTGCATTCTTACATTTTGGCAACACTTTGGGCCCTTTATACCTATAAGTCAATATAGGATCCTTGGATTTCATCTTTCCTTACACAAGGACACTTCTTGGTGTGTGATTATGGGTATTTCTTATTTTACAAAGATGAAGCCTGTCCTCCTTCTTCTATTTTGTTTTATGAATTTTTGTGGGGAAAGAAGAGATTCTTGTAAGAAGGAGAATTAAAAAAAATACCCATATTTACTGCCTTTAAATGATCTACAACTTTAAACAGATGCTCATATTTGTCAAATTTTTGTCAACATGTAATAATTTGCATTTGAAACATATCTACCTAAAATGTGTATTTTGAAAACAGAAGGTAGGAAGAAACTTTTGCAAAATAAAGGTTCATGAACCAGGATAAATGAAACCAAGAATGTGGCTTTGGCTATATTTTTGTGTTTTTCTTGGGAGACTTCATTTTTTGCACTTTTCCACTGGGCATCTTCCCTATTCAAAAGTAATGAGGACCATGTGTAGAACAGAAGCAAATAGAAAGTCTTTTTTGTTTTCTCTTCAGATTAGCAACCTATAACAGTAACCATGAAATGAATGCTAATGTTCAAGGTCCTAAGTTCCCTGCCTGATGCTTCTACCCAGTGATGTGCTGGTAAACTCTGTGGAAAAAATACACCAACTGTGGAGGATTTCCAGTTACCAATGGTTTTAAAACTGGCTCTATAACTCCTGAATATTTAACAATTGGTTCTTATGGACTGGTATGAGTGAGCTATAGCACACCCACTACTTCCATCCCATCCCAAGATGATTCCTAAGCTTTACATTTATTATGTTTGAATTCCATGAATTCCAGTTCTTAATTCAAAAGCTATCAGTTTTTCTGCACTGCTGAATGTCAATATGTATGTAGGTATAGATAGAAAGACAAGAAACAAGAATATAAATTAGCTTGATTTGTCAGATAAAAAACACATGAAGAATCATAATAGTTTTTTTGTTTTGTTTTATTTTTTGTGGTGCTGGGGATTGAACCCAGGGCCTTGTGCATGCAAGTCAGGCACTCTTAAGAACTGAGCTATATCCCCAGCCCCCCATAATAGTTTTGTTTTTTGTGGGGTTTTTTTTGGTACTGGGGATTGAACTCAGGGGCACTCAACCACTGAGACACATCCCCAGCCCTATTTTGTGTTTTATGTAGAGACAGGGTCTCACTGAGTTGCTTAGCACCTCTCCATTGCTGAGGCTGGCTTTGAACTCACAATCCTCCTGTCTCAGCCTCCCAAGCTGCTGGGATTATAGGCATGCACCACCATGCCCAGCCCCATAATAGTTTTTTAAATGAATTAAATTCAATCAGACAAGCAGGGCAAATGAAAGATCTATTCTATATTTATCTTATGCGCTTTTTTTTAATCATGAGAAATGTTAAAACCTTTGACAGGGGCTGGGATTGTAGCTCAGTGGTAGAACGCTTGCCTCACATGCGTGAGGCCCTGGGTTCGATCCTCAGCACCACATACAAAGCAATAAAATAAAAACATTGTGTCCATCTACAACTAAAAAAATATTTTTAAAAAAAGCCCTTTGACAATTGGGAGATGGCAATACAAACTGGCATATCAATATGATAATGCATAGCTATTAATATTATAAGTATATAGAATATATCCATACATATATCGAATATGTCAATATAAAATGCTTAGGTGAAAAAATATTATTTGAAAAGTAATGCTAAATTTATGTGCACATCCATTATAAATATGTGAAATTACTCCCATATTATGAGGAAACGACTTAACCATATCTCCCATGCTCCCCACCCCCACCCTCCTTATGTATCAGCATCCACTAATCAGAGAGAACATTCGGCCTTTGGTTTTTTGGGATTGGCTTACTTCATTTAGCATGATGTTCTCCAATTCCACCCATTTACCTGCAAATGCCATAATTTTATTCTCTTTTATTGCCGAGTAATATTCTATTGTGTATATGTACTACAGTTTCCTTATCCATTCATCTATTGAAGCGCATCTAGGTTGCTTCCACAGTTTAGCAATTGTGAATTGTGTGCTATAAACGTTGAAGTGGCTGCATTACTGTAGTATGCTATTTTTAAGTCTTTAGGGTGTAGGTCGAGGAGTGGGATAGCTGGGTCAAATGGTGGTTCCATTCCAAGTTTTCTAAGGAATCACCATACTCTTTCCAGATTGGTTGCACCAATTTGCAGTCCCACCAGCAATGTTTGAGTGTGCCTTTTTCACCACATCCTTGTCAGCACTTATTGTTGCTTGTATTTTGGATAACTGCCATTCTGACTGGTGTGAGATGAAATCTTAGAGTAGTTTTGATTTGCATTTCTCTAATTACTAAAGATGTTGAATATTTTTTCATATATTTGTTGATTGATTGTATATCTTCTTCCGAGAAGTGTATGTTCAGCTCCTTAGCCCATTTATTGATTGGTTTTTGTTGTTGTTGTCATTGGCATTTTTTACCAAAGGCAGTATTTCTATCTTCCTATCTATTTTATCAGAGCCTTGGTTAGTCTTTTGTTTTTAGTGTATCTGCCAGCAGATAAGGAGCAGCGACACCTGCTGGTAAGATGTAAAGTTCCTTTCTAGAATTTACAGTGCAGTTCTCCAACCCATTTACTGGCCAATGGTACTGACAGTAACAAGTTCAGAGAAAAG
Organism: Geosciurus inauris; assembly: GCA_004024805.1. NCBI lineage: Eukaryota > Metazoa > Chordata > Mammalia > Rodentia > Sciuridae > Geosciurus > Geosciurus inauris. The sequence goes on from PVHX01021461.1 coordinate 29,248, forward strand.
TCAAAGTGATAGTCCAATTGCCATACAATAATTCACTATCAAATGATTTGAAAAGGAAGACAACAGAGTCTAAAAGGGACCATGAACCATATAACAGATTTTATTCTATCTCATCTCCTCCCCTGCTTCATCCCCTTGAACTCAGGGAAGAAATTCATGCTCCTTCATTCACAGCATGCCATCATCTCTCCATGAAAAGACCCCTTCTTCCTATATTTTATCGTATTTTCCCAAGATCTACACTTCTTATCTTCAGCCGTCCTTTCCCACCCACATCTACTCTGATATTTGTGTATGAGAGTATTTAAAATAATAAATAGCATCATGTTACATATCTCATACTTTTTGCCACTTAATTAAGTATGAATATTAACACCCTAATCATACAACTCTATGTACTTTTGGTCCATTGCCTTTGGATATTACATAGTATTCCAGAGTATGCTTTCCACTATATTTTATGTATCCATTCTTCTAGTGATAGTCACCTAGGTTGCCTCCAACTTCTT
>PVHX01021462.1:0-29750 GCA_004024805.1 Geosciurus inauris
GTCAGGTAATGTGATGCCTCCTGCTTCACTCTTCTTGCTAAGGATTGCTTTGGCTATTCTAGGTTTCTTATTCTTCCAAATGAATTTCATGATTGTCTTTTCTATTTCTATAAGGAATGACATTGGGATTCTAATTGGTATTGCATTGAACCTATATATCGCTTTGGGAAGTATGGCCATTTTGACAATATTGATTCTGAACTCATTTTCTTTCCTATTAGATTGCTTTTGAATTTTCTATTTTGATTCACAGCATTAACCTGTACTGGTAATTATAGCAGAAATTGGCTAATTGTTTACAGTATCTATGTTCTCTTCCTTACACTGCTATACTACATTTTCTAACTCCCTTAAGGTTAAAAGAATCATCTGACTGACATCTGTTCAATGCAAAATGAGGAGCAGTGTGATGCACACCCTCTTCTGGGACTGAATCTAATGCCTTGTGGAATATATTAGTCTGTATTTCTCTTATCTCACTTGCTGGCCAGACATAGGGGTTCCAATACAGAAGTTCAAGATCATACAAGGTTGTGGATGAAACACAGTGGAAGGAAAAACAACTTTGAATGCCCTACAGAGCAAAGCTGGTCATTCCTCTGTCAACCCTCTTTAGACAGTGATGGACTGAAAAAGAAACTCTTTTTTGTGTGTGTTTCTTATTGTGTTCAGTCACTGAATTTCTGTGGGTTAATCATTACAGAAATTAGCTTATCCTGTCCCCAGGGTCACCTAGGCAAGTGACTTTCATTGTTATTGACCCTGATGTCTTATTTATTTTGCATAAACAATCATTCAAACTTCCCAGTGGTTCTCCCTGCTGCATTGTTGTTTTTTAAAGCTCACCATTTTTACCACTATTTTTCCAGAATATTTATTTGCATTTCAGTCTGGAATTTTCACATCTTTTGCTAGAACTATTGCAGTTTATTTTCAACTGTTCTGTTTCAAATATCTTCCAATTTAACTCTTTCCTCTATCATCTTACTTCCTAAACACAAGTCCACACCTAAAATATCTGATTTAAATCCTTTCCATGCCTTGCATTATTTCTGTAAGGGTAAAGTCCAAAATCTTTAGTATTCAAGGGTTTTGTGTTTTGTTGTTGTTGTTGTTGTTAATTATCTTTAATTTTTGCTGCTCCAAAATATTTACCATTTTACTCAAAGCTATTTGCTTTTCTACTTCCATCATTTTATTTATTCTATTTATGATCACATAATTATGATTTTTCTCTGCTGTCAATATTCTTTTTCCTCAAGGTGCAGATTCATCTATATCCTTTATGGTAAGATCAGAACTGACTCCCATACCCATTGCATGTGTGGCTATTCTGTCACACTGTCAACCTTATTTCTGAATATTCTTGTCTTGGTATTATCCTGAGAGATTTTTTTGAAGCCAAGCATCAAGATCTTTTTCCAGTATTTATTTCCTACTTCCTTAGATCAAAGTTTGTACCTAACTGAAGTACCCAATGAACTCTTGGCAAATGGTTGAGGAAATGGAAAAATGTACAAATGCAGTGTCAAATACATTTTACATGTGAAACATTTCTAGGCACTGGTAAAAAGGGCTCATGGTATAGTCTCCATTTTCAAAACAAAGTCTAATGGTTGCTCTGTGTGTATCCCAACTCATCAAAGATTTGTTTTTGTTTTTTTAGAGTTGTTCATTTATCTCAACTCTTTGAAGAGGTTGGAGTTCAAAGCTGCCTTTTTACTTTTCCTTATTTTAAGGCATATTTTAAGCTTTTCTTGAATTAAGATGCATTAAACCACTTACCTTCAAAAATGCATAAGAGATCAAAGTAAAATACCTCTGGAGAGTACACTTAAGAATAAAGGAAGGGTAGCAACATTACCATATAATCATTTCAATTGCATCTATCTTTCAAAGCCAAAGGAATCTTTCTTTGCTTTTCCAGACCATCATTGTTTTCTCCTTCTTGTAAACTTCTTATATATTATGTATATTGTACATGATATCACACTCATTGCTAGTTAATCATTGCTTTATTTAATGTTTTATGTGCACTACTTTTGTTTATTCTTCTGGTATTTCTTTTCAATATGCATTTTGAACTCCTGAAGCACAAAGTCTCCCTCAGAATTTAGCAATATGCTCCGTATGTAATTCAAGTAATAATTTAAATATTTTTGCTTTGTTTTAAATTTTAGAACCACAGTGAAATATTCATATTTGTTGTGCTTCATTTGGGGACAGATTATCATTTCTCTTTTTAGTCTGGTTAACTTAACTATTTTATGTTTGGTTTTTGCTATCTGTTACTTCTTTGTGTGTTGATCAAGGCATGTGATTCCAGTAAGCCTCACTTGATGTATTTTAATTGAATATGAATTATTTGGTAGGCCATTGTAAAGGAAATCATCTTGTGATCTATATTATTTTGCTCAGGACTTGAATGACTATGCGTATGTGGTTCTAGAATTGGTTCTAAGAAACAATAGGAGAAGAGAGGATTTACTCTGTATTAACAATATCAGAGTTTGAATGCAACTCTAACTCACAGTTTTCACTTTTCTGTGCCCTGCTAAAATTTGTTATTATTTCACCCATTTCACTGTCTATGTTTACTCTATGTGCTGTAACAAAGGAATTTGATTCCCTCATGTCTATCTTCTTATCTTAGACTCATGTATGATTTCAATGAGGAAGACTTGATAGTTAATGAGGGGCTGCTGTAAGATCCTTGAGGATAGTTATAAATAAACAAATGATAATGAAAATTATGTTTCTATGGTGACAATGAACCTTTCCCACTTGGGGTGAGAAGGCATATATAAAAAGAAGAAATGATCTCTCTGCTCTTTAACATCAAACTTGACTGATTCCAACTTGGAGCACCAAAATAATCCCTCAGTCTTCCTTTCCACTCAGTTTGAACTTGAAGGACAAAAGGAGAAAATGGCCAATTAGAAATAGCGGCTAGAATTAAAGCTATTCATAAGAGAATGAAAATACCAATGTGGCTAAGAATCTTTCTCTTCTCTCCTACCACAAAAGAAAAATGCAAGTAACTCCAGTTACATTTGAAATAAAAAATCAAGGAAACATTGATATTTAATTTTTTTTCTAAATTTTCTGTGAAGCAGCTCCATTCCAACATCAAAACTGCCACAATGCCTTGTCAAACATCCACTAAAGAAACCATCTAACCCATTGGCATCACCCTGCCTAAGATATGGTGGGTGGACAGTTTTATATTTTGGAATATCAATAGGTGACCTGCTTATCAAGTCCTCTGAAATCCCTAAGCCAGAAAGTCTGCCTGCAGAATGAACATCTTAGTTGAACATTCAAAGCTCACTAAATTTAAGAAGGTCCTTCCCCACAACCTAACAGGAAAAGGAAAAGGCTACTGATAGGGTTGTCAAGGAATGGAAATCTTTGTTAATATTTGTTTGTAACATGAAGCTTGAAATCCTCAGGCAGCATTTCTCTTTATTTAGCCTGCAAATCCTCTCACTCTTCTTTTGTGCCTAAGAGTTAATTCCCAGAGCTACCACTAAACTAACATGCAATGACAACTTCTCCCTCAGCTCATCTTGGGGAACATGCAGTGTCAGGTTCAAAATGACAATCCTGGTCCTATTGCCTTTTAGCAGTGAGGAATAATACGGCCAAATTTACTGAAATCTGCCTGGAAGCAGTTTGCTTGCTCCATCCCCTGCTGCTTGTTACCGATAGGTGGAGCTGCAGCAAAGCAGATCAATACACAGTGCCTGCAGGACTAATCTGCACAGGGCTGCTGAGTCCTGGCTGTGCTCTCTAGCAGCTCTGAGACCCACCTTTGTTCCATCAGCCCAAATGATACCTAATCACTAAACAGGTGATTCAGCTACAATGAAAATGGAATCCTTACACAGGACCCAAACTTTCACATACATTTAAACAAATCTAGGTTTTTCTTTAATTGTTTGTGAGTTCTTTTCTTAAAAGTTTAACTATAGTTTAAGCTCATTAAAATATTTTAAAATATTTATTACATTACAAATGGCTCAGAAAATCCTACTGTTAGAGCATTGTTGTCTGTATTATTATGTGAGAATCAGTATTTTATTTTTCATTCTTCCTTCTCTTTCTCCCCTTACCTGGCTTTATCTTTGGCTTTAAGAACAATACTATCTAATGATGCTATAGACCACAGGCAAAGACAGAAGCTTTAACTTCAGTATTCTGTCTAGTAGGAAGGAAAAAAGAAAGGGAGAAACATGCATATGTTATTTATTTACATATATATTTATCTTCCCTTAATTTACCCAAATTTCATTCACTATTTGCTTTTTGTTGTTTGTTTTTTTGTTTTGTTTTGGTTTTGGGATTGAGCCGAGGGCCTCATGCATGGCAGGCAAATGTTCTACCAGCCATTTTTATTTTATTTTGAGACAGGGTGTCACTAAGTTGCCCAGGCTGGCGAGGAGCATGGAATCCTCCTACCTTGGTCCCCTGTGTTTCTGTGATTATAGGCATGCACCACCATGCCCTGCTCCTGCTTGACAGGGAAATGCAGTCATTTTATTGAGATGCTATGGGTAAATGTAAAGTAAAGCGAAAGCAACAACAACAAATCAGAACACACTCATGTCCATCTGAAGTGAGTTGTTGATCAGCAAAAGAGAACCAGGGAGGAAGTGAATGTTACATAAAGCCTACTGTCCCACTCCCTCTATGGTTGCCATCTTTCCTCCACAGTCATGGGGATCACTACCCAGTGAGTGCCAATAAAGCTCAGCTTCCAGGAATTACAGTGCCACGGAGAATGTAATATGGACTTGTACAACCTTCCAGACTCACAAGACATCTCTGAATTTTCTTCATAGAATGACTCAAAGCCTTCGAAAATTGGTCCTGAATATTTTTGCTCATAATTCTAAGAAGATACCAGTTTCCACTGATACTCAACGTAATTTTCCCAGAAATCATTCCCCTCCCCTGAGAGGCTATTAAACTCAACTATCCCCAGAAGCCAGCCACATCCTTCCTACATGATCAAAGGAGATGCAACAATGTTAGTTTCATATGCTTGGGAAGACTGAGGAGAATAATGGCAATCAGGGTGCCAAGAAGACATCAACAGCCACATTCAATAGTGCACATTAAAGCTATCGGAGCTCCCTTGGTCTCAAACCTGGTGGCATCCCCAGTGGAGCACCTGAGTTCCTGCCAAGCTCAGCCTTTCTAAGGGGGGTGGACGCCTCCTCAGGGTTAGCACATTCAGCTCAAGCACTCTATGCATCTCCAAACTCAGGGGGCACCATCACAAGTTTCTAGGCATTGTTAAGGTATTTTGTTAACCAAAACCTATGAATAACATTTTAAACTATCAAATTCCAGGAAGTCCTCCTTTTCCTATGTTAGGTAAATAATGTATTTCTACATAAAGGAGATGTGATGGTATCAGGGAAATGGCTCTGAACTCATGGCCTCCATCCTGATGGAAAATTATTGAACCATAAATTCAATACTATGAAAATCAATTCCTAAACCTCCTACAGCTACACATTAAGTTCAGTGCTATTTCTATGCATGATACTCTATGTCTCTCCAAATAATGACTTTTAAACTAATGCACAATTTGTTGGTGTGTTCTGGTAAAAAAAAAAGATTGTTTTATCTTCCATTTCATTTCTAAAGAAAATGAATAGTTGTGACCCAATTGATTTATTCTTTCTCGATGGTACATTTTTAAAGTCATCCATCAATCCATCTTATAACCACTGAGAACTTCCCTCTGTTTCTTATCTGTTTTTTTCCTCTCTCCTCTTCTGTTCCCTATTCTCCATTCAACATATTACATTAAAACAAATAAAACCAGAGTTCACTCTAAGCAATTTTTGTTCACTTATTGTGAAAGCAAGAGATGGGAGAACCAGAGGTCTAGTGAAAGAGTCCAATTTATTGAATTTTCTTAGAACAACATATTTATGAAGCATCATTTCTGAAGACTCATGACACATTCATTGGGCTCATGAATTTTTATTAAGTTCTTAGTGGGGCATATGAAATTTGAAGTAATAATTATCAAACTATAATTCTTCAAATTCTTCACAGAACAAAATTCTTGGTACTAATCATCCCTCTCTAAAATCATCTTTTTTGAATCATGTTTATTTTTTTTCCCTCCAACTGAATGGAACCTATAGTCAACAAACAAACAAAAACAAAAAACAGCTAGAAGAGTGCTTGATACATAGTAGGGACTCTTAAAGTAAATATGATGAATAAACAAATTGACTAAACACTATTTCACAAATTCTAGCATTATAGGTAGAAATTATAATGAAAATGAGCTATCATTTATTACTTTTGGGTATGCTAAGTGGTATAGCCACATTGAATACCAGTTTCACTCAAGTGAATTGAGAAACAAAAACAGCATGCAAATGTATATAGAAGCTGTATTCAGAATTATACCAAATTGTAAACAACCAAGATGTCCTTCAACAGTTGAATATATAAGTTAACTGTGTTATACACAAACAATGGAATATTATGTAATATATAAAGGAATGGACTTTTGTTGAAACAATGTCATTAAGCAAAGGAAACCATATTTAAAAGGCTATATATTATATAGTCCATTTATGTAAGACTCATGAAAAGACAAAATTATGAGGTTGGAAATAAAATGTGTTTAAAGAATGGGAAGAGGGAGAGGGGTTGACCACAAGGACAAACATGGGGGAATTTTTAAGATGATAAAACTATTCTATATGGTACTGTATGATGCTATGTAATTGAAAATGTCTATAGAACTGCACACCACAAGCATGAACTTTACTACATGCAAATTAAAACAAATAAGCAAAAAATGTTGGAAGACCCCAGATTAGACCAGACTGACAAATGAATCTAACTATCTTACAAACACATGAGAAAACATCGTTGAAGGGAGTGGAACAAAAAATGAATTGACCTAAGTAAGTTTGGTAAATTGTATATTTTTTAAATTTTTTTTAGTTGTTGATGGACCTTTATTTTTTATTTATTTATATGTGGTGCTGAGGATCGAACCCAGTGCCTCATGCATGCTAGGCAAGCGCTCTACCACTGAGCCACCACCCCAGCCCCTGGTAAATTGTATTTTGACTAGAAAATATAAGACTGAAGACAAAAGTAAAGAACTATATATGAATACTGTAGTGCAATTGATATTTAATATTTTTTTCTAGTATTCTGAAATATAGTGATGCAACACATGATAGTATTTTGGTCAAGGATGTATCACATATACAATGATGTGCCCATAAGATTATATTGCTTGGGGATGCCATAACCCATCTTACTTTGCCTAAGTGCGGCCTATGATGTTCACACAATGACAAAATTGCCTAACAATTGCATAACATCTCAGAATGTATGCTGTCATTAAGAAATGCTTGACTGTACTGTACATATATATTGAAGCTTAACAAATAAGTAAATGAACTGAAAATAATGGAAGCCAAGTTTCTCATTGTCAAAGAAAGTACATATAATCTAATGAAAGGTGGATGACAGCAGCAGATGTAGTATGAACTCGTGCTTATTGATTTAGATAGATGAAAGGACTGGTAGGTAGGTAGGTAGGTAGGTGAGTAGGTAGAGTTTGTATTCATGGGATGGAAGGCATACACATATATTTCTTAGTTCTATACACAGAGAGGGCATAAAAGCAGTGACAAGCCAGTAATAACAAACAAAAATAGCGTGTAGACCTTGATTTTCTCAATGTCATTCTTCAAACATAGGAACCAGGGCTCCTTGCAGACTTGGGTAGGATCCACGAAAATACATGATGACCCTGGGGTATCTTGAAGTGCCAGAAATTAAAGAAGTATTTAAAAAATGGATGTCAAAAGTACATAAGATCTCCAATAGCCAACACCATAACAAAATTAAGTACTGGATTATAACACAAATTAATAAAATAAAAGCCCATAATATAAATAAATAAATGGGGCAATGAAAAATATTTGTTATAGAAAATTCTTAATAAATGTAGAAGAAATGAGGGAAATAAAAAAGCACCTTTAGATCACCATGGTAATAACTGCTGTCTTGCATGATCCACTGATAGATGCTAAAATTAATGGGCAAAACATTAAGAAGAAGCAGGTTGTTTGAATAGCCTCAAATTAATCTCTCCCATAATACCTATTAATTGCCACTGTGGGTTTTAATATACATCCACAAATTCTTTAGTATTCCTTTATGCAAAAAGTAGACTCTAATTTATCTCACCTAAAATATGGGCTGGACTTAGGAACTCACTTCTAATAAGCAGAATATAAAAATTAAACAAAATGTAACTTAATAATAGAGACAAACCTGGAAGACAGGAGCTTACTGAAGTATTTAAGAACAGTATCACCAGCAGTAAAACGGAGGAATGATTATATGTCCCTTCTGGCATGAATCCTGCTAGTATTCTCCCTGAAAATCCATAACTGCGCAGGGCACTGTGGTACACGCCTGTAATCCCAGCAGCTCAGGAAGCAGAGGGAGGAGGGGGACAAGTTCAAAGCCAGCCTCAGTAACTTAGTGAGGCCCTAGGCAACTCAGTGAGACCCTGTCTCAAAATAAAAAATAGAAAGGGCTTGAATGTGGTTTAGTGATTAAGCACCCCTGGTTTGAATCCTTGGTACCAAAAAAAAATTCATAACTTTCATTAATCATGAGAAAACCTAAGACACTTAGACTGAGGAACAGTCTAGCGAAAGGGTTGAGGTCACACAGGCAAAAAAAAACCCAAAAAACAAAAAACAAAGACTTGAGAAATAAGCACAGATGAAGACAAGGGAGACATGAGGTCTAAATGCAATGTGATATCTTGGACTGGATCCTGGAGCAGAAAAAGGTAATATTTGAAACACTAGAGAAAACCAAGTAACCTCTGTAGTTTAGTTAATAGTATCGCACTAATGTTAACTTTTTAGTTTAGAAATATATACTGATTATATAAAAGGTCAACATTAAGGGAAATCTGATGAAAGATACACAGGGACTCTTTATACAATCTTCACAACACTTTTGTAAATCTTAGATCATATCCAAATAAAAATTTTATAAAGATACAAGGTAATTAATAATATATGCCAAGTGGGTGGTACAGACCAAAACTGACAGAGCAAGCAAGAGCACAACCACAGGTGCTAGCTTAGAAATTGAATGTTAAGAGAAAGGTGGTTAGAATCTGGAGATACCGAAAGTAAGTAAAAATTACAACATGAACAGAGTTATAGCAGCAGAACTCCACAAACTGGGTTAAGAGAGAGAACATGGACCAATCCAACTGGTTCAGTCCGTGAACCAGTCCAGTCCAGGCGTGGCCAAGAGAATAATGGGAAGCAGAGTTGGCAGGACTAGGTTGCAGTATAGACACTTACCAATTTAATGACTGCAACATTCATTTTCTAAATGAAAATAGATGTGAACTTATTCCTAGATAAAAGAGTAAGCTCCTTTCTCTAATCCAGACATTATATCATCAAATTGTACAATTAGTAAAGACATAGCATTTGCTTGGATTTGGTTTGGGGCTTCTTTTTCAACTACCAGTGAATCCATTATTAGTCCAAATTATAGGTGAAAAGCATATGTAATAAGGTATTATAGAGGTAGGTTTGATGGAGAAGTTATGATCAATGAGTCTCATTAAACTCTTATTAATAGATTAGAACACCAAGAAATGACATGGGCTTCCCTGGATCCCTATGTCTTATCCAGGAGAGTGATCCAGTGATCCTGCATAGAATCCCTAGGTGATTTTGTCCCCAAGCGCTCTCTTTTCTCTTATCATTCTTATGCATGTGAAATGTGAAGTATCTTTACTGGCATATCATTAGTTGTTTATATATGATTTTATTTATTTTGGTTAAGGTATCTGCCTAAAAAGACTATGACATTGTATGTTTTCCTGTCCCCTCATCCTTGTTTAGAAAGCTTACTATAGCACTCAAAAGCCCTCTGTGGTGTTCTTTAGTGAGCAAAATCATTTCCCCTTTGACATTTTATGGGAGCATCACAAAGCTAGACCTCTAGGGGGCTAGTTAGTTGAAGTTAGACTAATGATGGGGACACAGATAAAGAAAGGAAGCTAATTCCCTTCACACTCCTTGTTTCATTGACAATCATTAAATGCTTCTGGCACAGTGTCTCCAAGTATCAATCCTGCCATCCAAATGCAAACACACATTAACCCTCCTCTTTGCCATCAGTCCTTAGGCACACAGGCACAAGTGCATGCACGCACACACACAGAGATGCATTTCACTGTCTTTACAGGAGAATCATGCCTGGAAACAATGGTCTGCTTTGAAAAAGTGAAGTTCTTTCTTTCCTATTGGTAATGAAATGTGTAAAAATGCACCATAAACCTCTGTCTCCTAGCAATTCACCGCTGCTCAGCAGGATCTCTCCTGATAACAAATCACTGGAGGGTGGGGCTAGGGTGGCACTTTCCAGAGCTTGAGGTGGTACAGAAAGTGTTTTCCTCAAACTCTGTGTTTATATCTGACCATAGGTGACAAAGTAACCTTTGGAAAGTATGTTGCCTCCACCACATTGCAGTGTGACCAAGTATGATGACTTTTAATGTTTCTATTTTTGTTCTTAAAATTAATTACCGGCTAATCCGGAGACCACTGAAGATTATTAGCTCCTGCCTGACAAGAGTGCTTTATTGTAGAGGTTGACAGGAAAAAAAAAAAAAAAAGCCCTAAAATATGGACTTAATTATACTGAAAACACAGAATGTTAAAGTTAAAACCTTAGAATTACAGTTTTGTTTGATCCAGATGGGAGCAGGGAAAGGGGAGGCTTTTAATCCATGCAGAAACCAACAACATGTAAGAATGTGAATTTGGTGCCAGAGAAGAGTCTCAGCCCGAGTTCCAGAGACCAAGGAAAAGCCTAGGTAACTGTAACCAAAAGTTCTCACTACATTCTCCCAGCTCCTGCCTGGTATCATCGCCCTGACCCAGGGGTACACCAATCTCTTTATGGAGCAACACAAAGCCCCGCTCAAATCTTGATATGGCCAAGAGGATTCAAAGGCTTGTTTTTGGAAGGTATTTTCATTCTGTGGATGCCTCGTATTCTGAAGGGAAAAGGACTGTGGCTGGTGCTGATTTTCCCTTGCTTTGCTGTGCTGATCAATTTGTCTGCATGAGTTCTCTTAGCTCTCTCCAGGCTCCTCAATTTTTTTCTGCCTTGGCATTCTCTCTCTCTCTCCCTCTCTCTCTCTCACACACACACACACATATCTCAATGGAACTAAGTTCCTGAGAAAAGTGAGATGCAAGCTTCTTTCTTATGCACAGTGCCAAGCAGGAGCAAAAACTGTCTGTTCCTTCTCATAAATTCTGTTTCATTTCAACAAGAAAGCACACTCTCTGTGTCTATCTCGCGCGCACATACTCACACACATCCACTTGCAGAATTTTTCTTACTCTCGGACCACGATCAATAGGAGGGTACTCTTTAGGAAAGCTACAGAGCAGGCCTCCTGAATCTAGCAGGCAATGGAAACAGGCAAAGCTTTTCCTGGAAGAACTGTTAGGGTGATAAGCATGTAGCCTGACTACAGTCACTGAGTGAGAAGGCAGGTAACCACTGGCCAGTGTGGGTCCCTGAACACTGACCAATATGACTCTGGACCCACATGGTCACTGCACTAGCTGATCTTGTTACAAGGTGTCCTGACATGCTAGCTTGACATTAAATAAATAGATAACCAGTGTGGAAAATCACCAAGGAAAATAAATGCACCTGATAGAGAAGAATAGTGTGACATTTCTGGGTTCCCCAAACTCCTTTTCTAAGAAATCACTCTCTGCCATCACAAAGTCTCATAGTCAAAGGCTGATAAGGTTAAGGGAGGTTATTTTTCTCTAGAGAAAGAAAAGAAAAAAGAAACAAAATGGTCAAATAAAAATGTTTGGTAGGAAAACAATAATCGGGTTTTTTCACACCTCAAATGAGAAACTCAAAGATTAATTTACAAAGAGAATCTTGCTTTTCTTGTGAATTAGGAACTACAAAAATGAAAAAAAATCCTTCTTTGACTTCAATTTCTGTAGTGAATCTGAGAAGCAACACAGTTGATATTCTTGAAAGTTCTACCTGTTGAGGATACGTGATCCCCAAATTTTTTTGATAAAATGATATTTTCCTTTCTTTCACGTTCTCTTCCATTTTCTCTTCTTTAGGCTTCATCAAATACAAGCAAAACTCTTTGTTTAAGCAGATATTGTCAGCTAGTTCTTGCTAGACTTTCTGTCCAGTTCTAATGTAAACAATTTTATTTTATTTTGTTTTATTTTTTTGGTACCGGGGATTGAACTCAGGGGCACTCGACCACTAAGCCACATCCCGAGCCCTATTTTGTGTTTTATGTAGAGACATGATCTCACTGAGTTGCTTAGCACCTCGCGGTTGTTGAGGCTGGCTTTGAACTCGCGATTCTCCTGTCTCAGCCCCCCAAAGTTCTGGGATTACAGGCGTGCACCATCGTGCCCAGTTAATATGAACAATTTTGAATACTAGTTACTGAAATCATTTCCTTTGTTTAAAATAAAAGGACTACTAAGCTTTGAAATATGATCATTCTGTTATCTTGGCTCATTACAACTACTCTTTAAATACTTAGAAATTACCTTCTATCAACCTTTAGGTCTTTCTTGAGCTGCAGCTAAAGGATTCACAGAAAGACATGAGATGAATATTCTCGCCTTGCAAGAAGCTGTGTATTTTGATGTTTTTTTTCTTGTGTGTCCTTCTTCCTTTCCACTTGCTTCCTTTACTTGGGTGGCTTTCTCTTCACTAACACTTTCCTGGTTAAAGAATGGAATCTGTCCTAAAATACAAAGGTGATTTCCAAAAATCAGGACCCTGGCAAAAGGAATACAAGATCTATGCACTCCACTTGTACTCTGTAATACATTAGGTTGTTTTCCCTTATCACAAGTGTACAACAGGCATCATTGATCTCAGGTCACCAGTAAGGAAATTGGAGTGTGCAGCAATTGTATAACTAATGCTTAGAGTGAGCGGAGAGGTTGATCTCAAATCAAGTCTCTGTTGTGATCATGCCTCTTCCCTCTAGTGCACTCTGCTTCCTCCAAAGGTCTCTTCCCTCTAGTGCACTCTGCTTCCTCCAAAGGTCACTTGGGTGGGAAAGATGCAGTAGGAAAAATTTAGGAAATCTAAAACTGGAAATCTTTCCCCTTTTTAAGAGATATATAAAATCTGTGAAAAGAGTATTTAAGTTGTCTAAAATTCAATAGCTAATATCAGTGTTGAAAAAATTTTTAATGAGTGATAATGGAAAAACCAGTTAATATAAAATCATCCACAGAAACTAAGTATATACTTCTTTATACTTTTTAATTTCAAAAAAAAAAAAAAAAAAAAACAGAAAGAAATTTACCCATCTGGATCATTTTTTTTTGAATGCCAAGATAAATAAAAAAGAAAATGCTGAAAGTCAGAAACTTAATAAAGAGAAACATGATTCTGGCCCTTTAATTACTCAAGCAATATGCAATTTTAAAAGCAGACCATGAATGATGAAATAGCTACCCTTTCCTGCGGGGAAAAGAAATCTACCATATATTAGTAACAAGAGCAAAACCCAATTTTTTTACATCTTTCTCTTTATGTAAGCCATCTGCAAATATACATAGATCGAAAGGCAAAGAGTTATCACTTACACACATAAGTATAATCTTAACATCTAACCCTCAAAAATCCAACTCATGTAACTCAATTTATTCATAGTGGGAATTAAATTTTATCTATGGATGAAAAGACTTAGGAATCCTATGCCAAAAACAAAGCTATATAGTAATCAATATATAGATAGCATCTAACTGAATTCTGATTTATTATTTTTATTATAATATTTTTCACAAATATCAGTGCACTATTACAAATGTCAGATGAATGTCATACCTATACTCTCAGTAAGTTATGTAAAAAGAAAAAGGACATAGTTATTTTTTGCACATATATGTTTTTAAGGTATACCATGTATGTGTGCTTGTGTTTATGTACTGCTTCTATTTTAGAGATTACCTTACTACCTTCAAAAGTCAAATCCTTCCCACTGCCTGTTTTTATAAATAAAATGTCAGTGCAACACAGCCACACTCATTGGTTTACATGAGTGTAAAAATGCATATGTGTTGCTAGGTTCATGCATATGGTGGCAGAGGTGAGTGATTGCAACTGAGACCATCTGGCTTGTCAACGCTAAAATATTACTATCTGACCCTTCACAGAAAAATCTTGCTGGCCCCTGTTCTACATATGACACATCACTATCAGTTTTGTAGGACTGACTTTCATTAAGGATCTTTCTTGAATTTATTATAGCAACAAATTCCGGAGTTAATTTTGTAAGGGTATGAGAAGATAAATTTATATACTTGAATGAACCCTGTGACTATATTTCTGTTCAACATGACACCATGGAGAAATTAGGATACACCTATATATAAAAGCTGTAACCTAGTTTATCTATGAGAAAAGGTGCAATGATGTTTGTATAGGGAGGACATCGAATCATTATCTGAAGATTAGATTTGCCATCTACAAAATCACTGTGTAAAGCAAACGAATGTTGCTTTCTCCATGCACCAATAATCTGAACTGCAGATCCTTGTCAGTGCTTACTCTAGGTTATCTCCCTTTCCACTCATGTGAAAACAAAAACTCATAATGATTAGAACTTGTCACAGGTAATGTGAGTCCCATGCTAACCATTCTTACAGGCTTTCTCCAGTTCATTTTGCATCACATTTGTTTGTAAAGAGAACAGAAAATTTAGTTCTATTTGCATTACTTCCCATCAATTGACTAGTTGCCAGAGAATATTACTAGGATATCACAAACACTAGCTCAGTCCTGTAGAAAATTGTTCTGGATTTGTGATTTTGTCCACTTGATGACATTTGGAGTCTACTTCTGGTTTGCACCTGTTTCTCTTATCGGCTCAACCTGGTTTTTGAGTTACTGATCCCAGGTAATGTTTTCTAGGCTCCAGTTCTGGTTTCTCTCTTACACAGCTTTTGTCATCTTCTATATATTTCATTATCTCAGTGTTGAACTCTGTTTTAACCTCACCACAGGGACTGAATAAGATTAATTCTCACTGCTTCTCCAGAGAAACCGCTCACCACCAGCTCCCACCAATCTTCACCCCTTGACTGGTATCACACCAGAGGTAGTAAAATACTTTCACTGAATTAAAATTTAACACTGCATCCTTATTTTTACTTAGATTCACTAGAAGAAATGTTCTCCTGTAGCAAGTTTTTTAATCTTCTTGAAAGGTCGCTATTGCAGAAATATTTCATTATTAATCAGGAATCCTAAGAAAAGGATTTGTGTTAGGTTGTCACTCACAGAATTCAGTGCCAGAAGCTGCCTCATCGAAATAAGAAATAGATTTTTTGTTTTCCAGATAGTGACATGAATCTAACCTTTTTTTATTTATTTGTTTGTTTGATCTTGCTTTAGTGTCTGGAAACTCGACACTAAATATTCCATTTAAGTATAATTACTCTCTAGGCCTAATTTCTAAGACAATTCTTGCTTCCATTTGCTACAAAATTATAAATCAAAGAGAAATATGGAAACAACTCCAAATTGCTCATTTCTTATTGTGATATTTTTTGACATTTTTTCTTCTTATGATTTATGAATAAATTGGACATAATGTTGACATACCGTATGTTCACAATAAATAACCACTATTTTTATATGGATATGGCTGCACCTCTACACTTGTTTGGGAAAAGAGAACATTTTGGTGAAAACTCATGGAGAGAAAACCAAGTGCTTTGAGATGTATTGTTACAGAGATTCATGGATATGGTACACTGGTATTTTGGTTTAATAATGATATAAAAATGAAAAAGTAGTCATTCTACCTGTAAATCAAGATTATTGCATAAGGTAGAGGGAGAGACCTTGGGAAATATAAAACATGCAATAAATAACACTTGCTTAAAGGAAACTGCAATCTTTTTTGTGGTTTAACATAATTCATTATTATCCCTGGTGGTTGTGGGATTTGACAGGACATACCTAAGTGCTCCTCTTCGAGTCTGTCATGGGAGTATAGTCAAGTGGCAATGATGCTAGAGTCATCCAGAGGTTTTTTCTGGCCATGTTGGTACCTGGGCTGGACTGGCTGGAACAGATGAGGCCAGTTGTGCATGTCCCTTTCTCCTTGCTCTTTCTCTCCGTCAGTCTTTCCAAGGGGCTCCTTCACAGCTGACAGTCTCAGCATCATTGAACTTTTTACATGGTAACTGGCTTCCCCCAACCAAGTGTAATAAGAACTTAAAATCATTTTGAAGAGATTTTTAAAATTAGTAACAGTTCAATTAGAACCTATGCCCATGTTAGATACCATAAACATAGTTCATTTCATTTTTACAGTAATAGCAATGCCTGTAGTTTGGGGGCCACTGCTCCTATTTCATAGATGAGGAAACCAAGATTCAGAATGGTCACCTAAGCACCCCTGTCCCCACATAGCAGTCAAAGGGGTAATCCATGTTGTCTTCTCACTAAAACCAAAATCCTTTCTCCTATGTTGAGCCTTCTCTCATAAAACCATGAAAAGCTAAAGAGAAATAAAAAAGAAAAATAACAATTCAATACATAATACAAGAGCTGCATTATATATCAAATTCTGTTTGATTAATAGCCAAATTAAAGGGTAAACAAGAACTCTAGGAGTAGAGCAGAAGAAAAAATTCCCTTTGAACTGGTATTTCTGTGAATCTCTCTTAGAGGTAGGTAAGTGTTCTAAGTTCTAGAAGGTTTATTTTACAAAAATTACAAGATAATTCAGCAAGGCATACATTTTGTTATTTGTTCATCAGAAATTTTTGCTTACCTTAAAATTCTGTGACTATATTTTTCCTCATATAGATATTAAAATTCCAGATCTGTGTAAGACAAAGTAGATAAAAAAAATTGAAGTGGCTTGGGTAATGATTCTTCATCATCTAGATATTTTTGCTGATTTCCTTTTTGTATTAGATTATATGACTATTATTATTTAATCCTAAGAGAGAGTCCAATCAGCTGATTAAAGCAGGAAGAAAGGATTATTTCATTAGAAGAGGCAGTTGTACTTCCCTTTATGGGAAGAATAATGATCACAATGCTAAACTGACATAGTATTTTCTCTGCCTGTTGCAGACAGAAAAAGATGGGCCTTGTGCAGCCCTAAAATACACTTCAAACTTTTCCTTATGCCTGCTAAGTTTAGGGCTTCATGTTTGTGTTGGCTCTTGTTTCCTACTGTACCTTTGTCGCTGGTCAGAGAACCAAGGAGGACCTGTTTCAGCAAGTGCGTACACCAAAGAGAAAGGAAGAAAGAGAGATGGTATCAGCTTACATGGGATATGCAGTGGCTTCATCTTCATGCAGTCTAAATTGTGCAAATCAGATAAATCGAGCCCATGACAAATTAGGCCATGGAGCCATGCAATGGACTTGCAAGTTGGAGTTCCATTGAACCTTCACTTGTTTTCAGAGTCAGAGCCAATATCCTTTTCTACATCTGAGGGCAGCTATATTGTGTGGGCAAAGTGTACTTACAAGTGTCGCTCGAATACATTTTTTTTTCTCATTACCTCTTCTATACCTAGGATTATATTTTCTTAAGATTTATGTGGCACCACCCAGGGTCCTGTGGCTTGATCGAATGAGTAATTCACAGATACTATCAGGCACCTAAACTTTAAGCTTCTGAGGGCAGGGATGTAGTGAAGACCATGGCATCCTTCTAGGTTTCTAAGATGATGGTTGCCCACTTGATATTTGCTTCATAAAATTATGAAGATCCTCCTGCTGCATATTTGACAAGTAGTATCAGGTTGTCAGTATCAGCAGCCATAGGCTCCATCCCACATCATGCTCTGCAACTTGCTTGTGTCCTTTGCTCTGCCATTTTTCATGTGCCCTACTGCCACCTCGTTTGGTTCTCCTTTCCTCCAGGAGAATTTCCTAACCCTCTTGAGCTCCAGGCACACCTTTATCATCTCAATCATACAGTCTCTTGCATATATTACATCTGGCTCCATTAGTTCATTGAGAATAAAGGTTATTTTTCTTTACCTTGGAACCTCAGTGACTATCTTATACTTTGAACTCAGTAATAATTTTGGGACTAAAATGAAAAATAGGAATGGAAACAGGATCCTCATGAAGAACACAAAGGTGCTGAATATTCCAGGATCCAGCAGGGTCTTCTTCATCCCTTGGGAAGGATTGTTTATTTAGTGATATTGTTCAAATAACCTTCATATTGCCTCAACAAAGCACAACTACATTATTTTAGCTTTCTAAATTTCAAATTTGCTATAACAACATAATTGGAGGAATATAATAAACAGCTAAATCTGTCTCACTTCCTTTAGGAGTCATAGGAAGAGCTAGGAGGATACAATCAGGCTTCTGCAGGTCTCAGGACTAGAGCAGCATGGTTTTGTTTTGTTTTGTTTTGGGGGTTTTTATTATTATTATTTTTTTTTTACCAGAGAAGTATCAAGTCTGGGAAAGCAGACAGAATGGACTGATACCAAACTAAAGCGATGTGTTATCCTGGCATAGGATAAAAGAGAAAGAGCCAAAGAGGTTAAATATAAATGGAAAGGAATCCAAGTTAATTTCCTAGAAGAACTGATATTATTTGAAACTTGTTTGGCTGGGCCCGACTTGAAACAGCTAGAGGCTGACTGGATAGTGATGCTGGCTGCCTTGCTGTGATTTCCAGAGATAGTAGCATATCCAGGGCTGCTCCATGGCAGATCAGAAATGAGGAAGCCCAGCATGCTGGTTGCTCCTATGAATGATCCCCAAACTTACAGTAGGAAACAAAGCAGGTATCAAAGCCCCCCTAATGTTGTCTGATCAGTTCAGAAGGGAGAGTGGCAAGAGTATGCAGCAGACAGTCCTCTAAAATCAGTGTACTGTTATTGGCTTCTTTTGAGGGAATAAGAGTTGGTACCAACATGAAAGGACAGGAAGACATTTCCTTCACTGTCAAGCTGTGAAGCTGCAAGCAGGTTGGTTCTAGTCTTGCTGTTCCAATGCTATCAGCATTAGATCTTCTACAGAAAGTTGCTTCTGCAATCTGATGGTGCTGATACTTTCCACTGAGTCCCAAGAAGAAAGAGTGGAAGAATTGCATCATGTTTCTTCATTTCATGGTCGGAGAAGAGGATTCATGACCCTGGACTAGGTAAGGTTTTGGTCTCTTCAGGTCAAATACAATAAATGCATGAGAGAAAGACATGTGGCTTGCTTGCCCTGAGCTATTGAGAGATACTCCTGAAAAGAGAACAATGAATTGCCGTTCCCAACTGCATAGTGAATGTTTCCTATTAGCTCACTATCCTTTGCAGTAAATCAACTTACTCTCCATTACAATAGATGGCAATAGTGCATTACTTGTCAGCAACATGCTGCAATAATAAGACTCTTTCGGACAACCTCTCAAATACAGATAGCAATGTCTGTGGAGAAATAGAATTGCTTTTAAAAAGAATATGAACATTCACTTCATAATAAGGCCAAATCCAGTGTTTCAACAGGAGGGCCCCCAAATCTTCTTGCACCTTCACAAAAAATGTATTGCAAAGAGCATGTTAAGAATTCATGCTTTAATTAAAAACTCTTTAAGAGATTGAGGTTCTACTAATTCAGCAACAGAAATATAGTCTCCAAAATGTTTTAAGCCTACAGAAACTGAAAATTGCCTGGTAGAGTCTAGAACCAGCCAGAATGCCTGTATTTAAAAGCCATCTTTGCAGTGTACCATCTTATGTGACCATGAGTGAGTTATAATTCAATATCTCCAAAATGAAATGAAGGTAATAACAGTACTTTCTATACAGGATCATGGGTTAAATTAGACAACACCAACATCTATAAATTTCTTATGATAATGACTATAACACAACTGTCTGATAAATGTCTTGTGCCCAAAGTTTTAAGCTTCTAACACTGTAAGGCCAGATGCTCCATTTAATTCAGAGGACCCAGGAGATCACCTGCTGTTTATCTCTTACCCTTCCCCTCATGCCAACATAGATTTGAATTCCCAAAAAATAATCCAGGGGGATTGAATTTCAAGTTTCCCAAATAAAGAGACGAAAATCAGCTTGTCTCCACTGGGTTGGCATATGACAAAGATCTGAAGTGGCTCTGAGGCATCACAGAAAACAGCTGAAAATCACATTGTCAGCTTGAAATGCATCAAAGCTCTTTGGTGGCTGGAGACCCCTGGGGAGAATCCTCATTCAGTTCAGTCTCTGCAAAATCATGCTTGGCCCCAGCAGGATGGGAACTAACTCACCATTCCATATGACACTTAGTTTTTAGCAAGCCCTTGATGAAAAGGAAATAATGACAGTAATAACCCCTCTTCACCCACAAATAGTGCTCTGTTAGGGACATCTGTCACCATTATCACCACTGAAAAAAATTCTGATATCACTTTGTGCTGTGGCAGACCCCACAGATCTCCTCTCTTTGTAGCTAATAAGGAGGATGTTTCACTTAAGCTGTGAACATTAAGGAAGTCCACCAATATTAACAAGCAACCCTGCCCTTGTTCTCTGTGGGTGTGTTGATAAGCAGAGAATGAACTGAGACATCCCCTTCAAGTTCTTTTTCTGTATCTAATTCCACTTCATTAGCCAGAGTCTTCCCTGTACTTCAGTATGATCCAGAATCAGTGGAACTTTTATGTTTCCTCTTGGATGGGTGATGATCTATCCTCTCCTACCAGAAAGAATTCTGCAGCTTTATGAGGAATTTCCCATTACAAGAACCGTGACTGGTCCCTCCTTGTTCAATGGCTGCATTGAGCTACTCCTGAAACACATCACGTGAGCCTTGAGTAATTCAGCTATTTTGTGACAAGATGTTCTTGGGGGAGTGATCTATAAAGAAATATGAAATTTCATTGCATTTTCTCATAGATGTACAGACATGCTGTACTGTAGCCTACTTTTGCACATGGGAAGCAAATGAATGATAGAAGGAAATGGGTTTTCAAACCCTTCAGAATTTGACAAAGGTCAAGCCAAAATGAGCCTTTATTTCCTCATGAGTTCTTAGCAGATCTCAATATTCTGACTAGTTAGGAGGAAATAAAATTTCTATGCCTGATTACTCCAAAGCAATGAACAAGTCAAAGACAAGTAAAATGTTGCCAATCAAAGCAAACACTGTTCCCAGTGTAAGTGATAAGTGTCCAACTCTGATTCTAGTTGCTTCAGTGTTTTGTCTGTAGGTAGTACTTGGTTACTGTCACTAGTTTGACATTTATATGCCTTCCTTCATGTCCTGATCATCCTTCAGGGAAACAAAAAAAAAAATTAGGTCAATGGCAAACTGTTCTGAATCATTAAAACCAGACAGAAATTCTCATATTAGAGCTATTTGTCACTAAAATCAACATGCATGAACTCAATTCCATAAAAAACTGCCTGTTGTATAGATAGCATTCTATATATTGCATATGTTCAAAATGGGTCTAGACATCAATCTTCTAAAGGCTTGATAATAAGAACAGAGACTTAGATGAGCAGGTAGTTTTGTTGACTAGTATGACCTTGAATTCTGTACTCTGCCTATGTTCAGTGGAGACCCACCACTCACCCACCTAGACTCTCTGAGCCTCCATTTCTCATCTATAAAGTGGAGAATAATGATATTCCCATCTTACACAGTCATCTCAAAAATTAAATGAGCTAATCTACAAGTGACATTTAGCCTAGTGCCTGCAAAACATTAAAGCTTAATAAGCACTACCCATAAAAATGGAGACCATGATTCTTATCCTACTTTACATATCACTAAACATTTCTTTTTTGGTGGGTATAGGAGATTTTCTTTCACATTTCACTCCTCTTCCTTCTCATTACTTAAAGGGGTGGAATATTTGAAAAATAGGTCAATAGTCACAACAATTAGTTCCATTGCCTTATCAAGGTTCCACTCTAGAAGGAGTGCATATTCATGGCAAGAGACAAGATTTTCCACAGCAGATTAAAAAACAGATGAACTGAAGATCCTGGGAAAAAAATGTGATAAAGGGAGCAGTCTCCACTGAGGACAGGGGTGGCATCTGCACAGAGCCACCTGTCTCTGAACCCATAATGAACTTGTCACTGAAGGGAGACCAAAAGGAAATGATAAGGATAATACTTACCCCATCTCCTGAGTCTATGCCAAATTGGCTTTAAGTATGAACACATTCTGTGGGTTATGGAACAAGGTAATACTTTTCAGATATGAAGGACACAGAACTGCATCAGTGTCTCAGCTGATTGCCACTGTCACTCTTAAGTAGTTAACATTTTTCTCCACATTTACTAGGTAAAGGGGTGTTTAGTTCATAAGTTTGAGGGGTCACCTTCATTTTAAAAATACTAGTCTCTTCCCTAGGAAGTTCTTACACATATAAATGTTATATACAATTTCTAGGAATGCAACCATCACACAAGGCCAGTTCATAAAATTGATTTAGGAATAATGCAAAGAACCAGCATTTCTCCCCAGAGTATACTATGAGATCCTGTGTACATGTACTGTTTCTTTCTTGTTGATCTCTCTGTCCCCACTGCCAGATAGATGCATGAAAGGAAGTTTCCAGTGGAAAAAGAAATAAACAAATGCCTACTTTAGGCTAGGTGCTTTACAAACATTATCTCAGATAACCTCGCAGCATCCTATAGAGGAAAGATTATGATCTCCGTTTTACACATGAAGCAGATATAGTAGGGTTATGTACCTTTCCCAAGGTCACAGAGCTTGTAAATTACAAATTCTGAATTTGAATTGGGGCTATCTGACTCAATGCCTGTGTGCTCCCTCTCTCACAGCTTAGTCAGCTTGGGCTGCAACAATAAAATACCAGAGCCCAGGTAGCTTTAACCATAGAAACCTCTCTCTCAAAGTTCTAGGGGCTGAGAAGTCCAAGATCAAAGTACTGACTGATTCAGTTCCTACTGAGGGTTCTCTTTCTGGCTTACAAACATCTCTTTCTGGCTTCTTACAGCACCACATCTGGTAGAGAGGGAACTCTGGATTCTCTTCCTCTCTTCATAAAGGCTCCAGCCCTAACAGATCAGAGATCTTCCCTTAGGACATCATTTAACCTTTTTTACCTCCTTACAAGACCTATCTCCTAATAGAGTCATATTGTGAAGTTAGAGCTTCCACCCATGAATTCAGGGGGTGCGAGGCTCAGACATTTAGGCCATAACATGCGCCATTCTGGAACTAGAGAGAAAGAGTTAAGATGAAAACATGTGAGTCTCATTTACACTAATAAATCAAGGACTATGCATTTTTAATACTGTTCAACTGCTGAGAAGCATCTCATCTGGGTAATTTTTGCAAGCCTTAAATGGCTGATTTCCCATCCAAAGAACCCCATGCTAAGTTAGTGGCATGCCCTGGACTTGCAAGAGTGATTTGCTTGCCTCCCGTCAATGTGTGGTCTCCACAGAATGGGGCTCGTCACGTGCAGTTAATCTTATGTCAGCATCAATATACTGTAGGAGTTTCTATGTCTAGGTCTCAGCATGCGTGAAGTCTTGCCTTTCAATTCCCACTGGCCTGACTTGCTTTCACAGGCTGGTGGTTAAGTGTCTATGTTCATGGTACTTTAATGTGACTTTTGATTATAATAAAAACCAGCTAAATCAGAAGAAGAAGATGGAAACAACCAGACTCAAATCTGTCATTGCAAGGCCATTCTTCCACCTCCTCCAACCAACTAGGCTTCAGTTGAGTAAAGAAAAGAACATTTTTCCTTTTCTTGTTTTCATTAAAGTCTCCTGACAAGTGATCTCAGCCATCACTAATGTTTCAAGAGATTCTCTTCACCTGTACAATGTACCATGCAAACCATTGTTCCTCCTCCTTCTGTGGATCCCCAGAAATGTTCATCAGTCCATCACCTCTTCGTAGGGTTGCTTTAACATAAATAGGCAGGGGATCCCCAATTAACCTCTGCCCTCCCATGTGTTTTTAATATACAGAACATGCAAATATTATATTTTTATTCATCATTTTGCTAACATTTTATCATTTATTTCCTGGCAGAGGTAAAAATTGCTAGATATTCCATGATTTATGTAATTCTGAAGTAATGAAGATTGAGGTGATTCACCCTCATGCAAGACAGCTTATTCCACCATAATGTTTTATTAATAACATAATTATGAGGAGAGTTAATATTTATCTTGTCCTTACTCTATGTCAGTATTATGCTAAGTATTTAACACGACTGATACCATTTAATCCTTGTAACAGCCAAATAAAGTAGAGGACATTGTCATGCCCCTAATATAGATGAAATAAATAAACAAATTTACAAGAATTTTAATGATTTTCCCAGTAAAAGCAAGATATAGGGGAAGTGGGGCATTTAGAATTTCAACACAGGTGGGTACAGCTCCAGAGTTCAGACTTGTAAGCACAAAGTTCAGATGGTATACCAATCTAACATCTTCCTTGTCACACTTTCTTTTTCTATTTACTCTTTTCCTTCCCTTTTTTTACATTGTATTTGTGTGGATGGTTGGGATTTATTGTGGCACTGAGGTTTATTTATTGAGCAAATATTTACTATGATTCATGATTGTGTAAAAGCAATTTCAAATGGTACAAAAGAAGCAAGTCTTGAGCCGGGTACAGTGGCTCAAGCCTGTAATCCCAGCACTTAGGGAGGCTGAGACAGGAGAATCGCAAGTTCAAAGCCAGCCTCAGCAAGGGTGAGGCACTAAGCAACTCAGTGAGACCCTGTCTCTACATAAAACACAAAATAGGGCTGGGGATGTGGCTCAGTGGTCGAGTACCCCTGAGTTCAATTCCCAGTACGAAAAAAAAAAAAAGAAGCAAGTCTTTATATAAATAATTATCTTCTAAATTCTTCCAGATTATTTCATTTTTTACATATTATGTGTTAAGTACCATCTTTCTGTTCTGCTTTCTCATATAGAGTTTTTGTTTTTATTCCTTAACAACCCCTGTTTTAAACTACACAGTGCTGTGCAAAACAGTGTATAAGATGCTTTAAAGACCACCTTGGGTAACTTTCCCGTAATGTTTGAATCTGAAATATTTTCCCCTAAACCCACAATTTTCCATATAGTCAAGCTGTTAAATTGCCTCTCTGAGAGGCAGAAATTACTGTTGATTTGATTTCCTTTGTTTCTTAAGCAAGTATAAAATATTACTGATTTCCTTTTAATCCTACCTCTATCGCCATGCCTCTCTCTTCTCGCTTCTAAAACTCTAGACAATTTTCAATGATAAGTTCATAAGAAATATGAACTTACAAAGACTGGAGAGAAGTTATTTACTCTGATATTTAAATCAGCACCCTTATCCTTTTTCACGAGTTTTCCAGCCAGAGTTTCAAACAAACTAACAGCAGTAAACAAGCAATCGTAAGAGGTAGGAGTCAGCATCTTGTCGTCTCTCTGTGCTTACAGGTCTACTGTTTGTCCAGCAGCTATAACAATACTGCCTCAAACGTTAGGAGCCAGAGACCAATGTGGTTTTCAACTTTTCAATGTCTGAGCAAGTATTATACAAAGAGGCAGACCATCATTTTATGAAAATTTGTCATGGAAGTGACACTCATTTGGAAGAAAATGAGTTTGAACTCTTGTTTTCCATATATCAGTGTTGCTTAAAATTAGAAACAAGGAAGAAGTAAATGGCAAAGAGTTTCTTCTCCTGAACCTGGATCATGACACAATTAAGCCGAGAGAATATCAAATAGGGATGATTTCTCGCACAGAACAAGGAAAGTATTGTCAGGACATACATGGCTTCTTGAACTAACTGAATTCAACAGCTCAAGATCTCAAGTTTGATTAGGTGCTTATGATCGGAATCCTAGTGTGTTACTGACTGTGCAGTATCTCTCTTATTTGCTGTGTTGGTTGGAAGTTTCACTAGAAAACTGGTCAGCTTTTGAACATCTGTTCAGCTTTGTTTTAGAAACTTCCGTTGATTCATTCTCAGAACTGGTTTCCTATTTGGGCATATGTTGGCATGGCTTTGTTCTTTACACAATCAGATCAGGGATATTTTGGGAATACAAAACTAAGGATGTCATTATAGTTTACACAAAATACGTACTACTGAATGAAAGCTTGTGCAGTTCTAAGGGCGGGGAAACAGGCTACTTAGAAACTTCTGAAATAAACACTCATTCACATAAAACTTACACACTCCCAACACAGCCTATAATTGAAATATGTACAAAATTCACTCACACAGAAAACTTTGGCTATATTCAGATTAAATGAGGTTAAGATACTTAAGATAAAAATTACTAGAATATACTTTTCACATGAAATGTTTCTTTTGACTGAAAATGTTCTCACTGGGCTTTACATGTCTGCAATTATTTTCTTATTGAGATAAATCAGAGCACTTGACTAAGTCATGAATTGAATATTGTGGGCCATGATATTTTATGGAGAATTTTAGACTTCAGATAATACTAAGGTATAAGTAGGAAAAATAGCCGGAGAAGTCAAGGTTTTATGAAGCCTTCTTCTCTATAGTGTAGATGTGATTAACCCAAATATGGATGTCCTGAGGATGACAGGGAGCGTTATAGGTTAAAGCTGAAGTTCTAAGACAGCCCCAGACCTCAGAGTGCCACGTCAGCACAGCCTTCTTGAGCATGGTAGATCTGTTCCCCTTCCCATGAACTTGGCCTTTTTTGTTGTACTAATTGTTAATTCTGACACTTTCATTCTTTTTTCTCCTTCTCTTTTATTTTTAACTTCCAGCTTTTGAGAAAAGTCAGGAATATTTGTTTTCTGTTTCCTCCTACATCATCTATCAATTCATCATTTCTTAATTTCTTCTTTAATATCCCACAGCAGGTGATTCTACATTTATTTTGTAATGCCCAGAGATACTTTCATGTCCCTAACTCAAGGATTGTTTTTGTTTTATCCTTATAGAGAAACTCCAGCCTATCATTGTTAATTCTCCATCTCAAATCTCCTACTTCCTGTCTTGGAGGATGGTATTATTGACACCATCATCTTTTGTATCTCTCTAGAATCTACTTCTCTATTTGCCTCAGCTTTATTGAGATATATAAATGACAAATAAATTGGGCATATATATAGCATATAATGTGATATTTTCATATATGTGTGCTCAGTGGTAGAGCATGCCTGGGTTCAATCTCCAAAACCTCAAAAAATTCTAAATAAGCAAGGCAATAGTATTAAGTATAATCACTATGCTGTACACCAGATCTCCAGAACTTACTCATCTTGCCCAACTAAATCTTTGATCTCTTCAACTAACAAATCTCCATTACTCTCCTTCCCAGACCCTGGCAGTCACCATTCTTCTCTCTGCTTCTATGAGTTCCATTTATTAGGATTCTACATACATGTAAGATTGTGCAGTATTTGTCTTCCGTGCCTGGTTTATTTCACTTTGTATAATATCCTCCAGGTTCATCTGTGTTGTCACAAATGACAAGATTTGTTTCTATTTTAGAATCTGAATATGTGTACATGATTGTGTGTATCACATTTTTTATCCACTTATTCATCAATAAATATTATAGATATTTAGATATATTCTCTGTCTTAGTTATTGTAAACAATGCTGCAATAAACATGAATGCATGTTCAAAGTATTGGAGAGAGATATATAATTATATATTGTGTACTATGTATTGTGGTTTATAAGGTATAGGCTAATCATATCATACATATATATATTATATGAATGCATAGATATTCAGTAATGATATTGCTGGATCACACTGTAATCCCATTTTTAATTTTTTGAGGATCCTCCATACTATTATCCATAATTGCTATACCAGATGACATTTTCACATCCTTGTAGGGGGCTTCCCTTTTATCCACCTACTTGTTATTTTCTGCCTTATTGATAATAGCCATTGGAAAAGGATGAGGTGATACCTCATTGTGGGTTTCCATCTGCATTTCCCTGAAGAACTGAGGTTGAGTTATGTTTTCATATACCTTTGGCATTTGTATGCCTTCTGGGGAAATGTGTATTCCTATCCTTTGGCCAAGTTTTTTCCTTTATAATGAGCACATATTATTATATAGAATGTTGTGTTTCCTTGTGGATTATTAGTACATGCATATAACATTATTTAATCAATGTCATTCCTCAATAACTCCCCTCAACCTCTGCTTCTCCCTCTCTCTTCCCTCTTCCTCTACCCTAATGCTCTCCCACCTACTTCATTATATCCTTCTTTTTTTCCTTCTTTTCTCTCATTAACTTCCACATATTAAAGAACATATGATGCTTGTCTTTCTGAGTAAACTTATTTCCTTTAAGATGATACTCTTTGGTTATATCTATTTTCCTGAAAATGACATGATTTCATTCTTCTCTATTCTTAACCCATTTTTAATTGGATTATTTGTCTTCTTACTATTGAGTTGCTTGAATTCCTCATATATATTGGATATTAACCCCTTTTCACTTGATAGTGCACACATATTTTCTTCAATTTCTAGGTTGTTTCTTCACTCCATTTATTATTTCCTTTACTGTGAGAATTATTTAATTTGACACAATACCATGTATCTATTTTTGCTCTTGTTGCCTGAGCTTTTGAGTCATAGGCAAAAAAAAAAAAAAAAATCATTTCCAAGACCAATGTAGAAATTTTTCCTTTTCTTTTAGTCATTTTACAGTTTCATTGTTCCCATTTAAATCTTTAATCCATTTTAAGTTTATCTTATGTGGTGTGTGGTGTGTGACAAAGATCTGATTTCATTTTTCTGAAAATCTAGTTTTTCCATCATCAATTATTGAAGAGATTTTTTTCTCCATTGTGCATCCCTAGTAACTTTTGTTGAAGATCAATTAGCTATAAATGCATGCATTTTTTCTAGAATCTCTATTATGTTCCATTGTCTGTATATCAGTTTTTATGCCAGTACCATGCTGTTTTGATTCCTATAACTTTGTAGTATATTTTTAAATCTGACAGTGATGTTTCAAGTGTCATTCTGTTTGCTCAATATTTCATTAGTTAATTGAAGTCTCTTGTGGTTTCATAAGAGTTTGGGCTTTTTCTATTTTTGTAAAAATTATCATTGGAATTTTAATTGGGATGATAGTGAATCTGTAGATGACTTTGGGTAGCAGGAACATTATCAAAATGTTAATTCTTTTAATCCATGAGCAAGGAATATTTTTCTATTTATTTGTATAATTTTCAATTTCTGTCATAAATCGTTTATTGATTTCAGTGTACAGATCTTTCACCTTCTTGGCAAAAATTATTCCTAAGAAATTAGTTCTTTTTAGTGTTTTTGCAAATAGAATTATTTTCTTGATTCTCTTTCCCCCTTTTTTGGATAGTTTGTTTTTATTGGCAGGAAATATAATAATTCTTACATCCTTGCACTTCACTGAATTTCTTAGATTAGCTCTGATAACTTTTTGACAGAGTCTTTAGGGGTTACTATTTATAGGATTATATCATGTGCAAACAGATGAATTTACTTCTTCCTTTTCAAACTGAATGTCATGTAATTCCTTCTCTAGATTAACTACTCTACCTAGGACATGAATGGGCATACTTGTCAATGGTCTTAAAGGAAGAGCTATTGAGTATGATATTATCTGTGGACTTGCCACATAGGGCTTTTATTATT
>PVHX01021463.1:0-23757 GCA_004024805.1 Geosciurus inauris
GGAAGGAAGGAAGAAAGGGGGAGGGAGGGGGGAGGGAGGAAGGGAGGGAGGAAGGAAGGAAGATTGATTTAAGCAATATAATGTATATTCTCCCATACAATAAATTTTATTAGGAAAGCTTTTTTTAAGAGACTTAGTGCTAATGCATTTTGGATACTTGGCAATCATCAAACACACGCTAAAGCAAGTTTAATCCTTACCAGCTTGTAAAGTACATGTTTTGAGTTAGGTTGATTAAACATCAGGACACATTTTCTAACAATAATAGCAGCCATTTCTTGAGAGTTTATTATGTGCTACATACTCTGTCAGACATTTAAATTTTAATTTAATCTTCACCGTTACCCTGAAAGTGAGGCTTTATTTTCCCCATTTTGTAAATGAGAGGGTTTAAGATGGTTAAGTGAATCTAAGGTCATGGAATCGGTTAGTGACACATCTAAACCTCTGCTTTGGTTTCTGATTACAAATACAGTACATCACAATGCCAAGACCCCCCAACTCCTGGAGCAGAGACAGCCCATTTAAGCTAGCCACTCACTCATCAGTCTGGGTCCCAGCAGCTGAACTCATGCATCCCAGTTGGTTCACATTGTACAAACCTTAACAAAGGGGCCATTTACAAAGCAGGGTAAAGGGATCGGTCAAGAGACTATCAAGACCCAGCAGAACAAACAGAAACCACACCAGTACACAAACAAAAATAATTTAACATAACAAAGTGGTTAATCAGGTTATTGGAATACTGAAAAGGCAAAAGAGAACATCAAATTAACATCATTTAGATAGCCTCTAAAAAACCTCCCCAAATCCCAGCCTCCTGATGGTCCCCTTGTATGTGGAACAGAATATGACAAAATGATGATGTCACTTCTGAGACCCTGGCTTCTGTCTTCTCATCCTCTTTATCTCTCTCTTGATAGCAGCCTGCTTTTATATTGCAAGCTACCTTCTGGAGACACACACATGCCGAGGAAAATAGCCTGCAGAGAACCCAATCTGCTAGTAACTACGTAAGTGAGCTTGGAGGTATACCCTACCTCAGTCAAGCCTTGCAATAACTGTAGCCGAGCCAGTTCCTTGAGAACAGCATTGTTGGAGATCTGGAGTCAGAGGCACCAGCTGAGCTGCACCTAGGCTTATGAACCATAGAAATAGCAAGGTACTCATTTGTTTAGTCTAGGGAACATTTGTTACACAGCAATAAATAACAAATACACATGAATTTAGAAACAACAAAATCAGATGCTACGCTTAGAACTAGGGAAGTTAAAGGAAGAAATTGGGATTATTCATCTGGAGGAAGAAGCCTGTAGACCCAGCCCTCTTAGAAGGAAGCACTGTTCAGCGGGCCTGTGCAGCTCCAGAGCTGAAAGAGACTCCACTGAGCCACCCTGTGCTCACCTGAGTCAGGTATTTCCTCGGGGAATACTAAATATTTTGCTAAAGATCTATAATTATACTTAGGAAGATAAATCAGCAGCCTAAAGAAAAAGGTCCTCGAGAGGAGATGACAGAGCTGATTCTGGAAATGTCAACAAACCCTGAGTCAGAACCAACCGCCCTGCCACCTCCAGGATGACAAACTGTTAGCAGAGGCTGAGAGACAGCGAGCCAAAGTTGAGAGAAGGGAGTCTGCTCTTTTTCTTCCTGCTTGTCAGCCTCTCTTTCTTACTGATTGTCCAGAACCTAACAGGGAGCCAGCTGGGGAAGGAGTAATGTGGTTATAGTTTCCCAGCCCAGCATTTAGTTTCCTCAAAGTGCAGAGAATGGAAGGCTGGCTTTGGAGTTGAGAGGTCACAGCTTACCGTCTGCACAGTCCACATCTTTGGCTACTCAGCATTCATGTAATTCAGCCTTCTGCATACATTTGAATTTCCACCCAACAATTCAGCTTTACACTTTCACCTAACAAAATATACCTGTCCTTTACATAGATGAAGACACTCTTGCCTCTTCCAGAAAGGAAACCCAAAATCCCAAAAGTGATTGTGTCCATTTCTAGATAACAGCTACAGAATCTTGTCTCTGAATAATGTGACTATCAATCCCAGACCAATTTTTGTTTTATTTATTTTATATGTTTAAACCAGCAGTATTTATCTTAGTGAAAAGTAAGAAACAAATCAAATCTAGGGACAATGAAAACCAGGACAACAACTTAGACCTGGTGTTGATCACAGAGCACCACTGATAGTGAACTTAAATATGTGACTTCAGTATTCTCAACCTCAGCTCTCAAATGTGAAAACTGGAATCATAGCTCCTGTCTCTGGAGAAATTAAGAGGCTTTTACTGGATGAGAAAGTGTCTGTGGAGTACTTAAGAAAATCCTCAGTTAATGGTAGCTTTTGTCTGGTAACCTTGGTGGTCAAATGACCTCAAAGAAGCTTCCAAGACAAGAGGATTCTTAAGGCCTTAAGTAGGTATAGAAATGAAAAAAGAACTTTTAACAGAGTTGACCATTCTCAGCTTCCTCAAAACTTTATTTGGCTTTTGATGTCTCACCCTACTAAAGAGTAAATTTTAAAGTCCACCACCACCATATATAAATTGCAAATTATAATTATAAACACAGAAAGGCCTAGATATTTATAAAATTATACATATGTACCTAGCATTATGAAAGAAGCCATGCATGGTTGTTACAGTTCTTGTTTCTGTAACTGGTCACCAAGCAGAGTTGGTGACATCCCCACTACTCATCCCATGTTCCCCTCCCATGTTCTCAGCCAGAATGTCACTACAGTGGGGTTCTACACCTGGTAGGATGATCCAGCTTTAATTTCTAAAGGGTCTGAATTTTCAGTGGTTCTCCCTGATTTTTTGAAAGTCTTACTATTGGGCATGACTAAGAGAAGCCCCTGTGAATCCCCTGGGTTCCAGCAGAGGCTCCCATGCCTCACAGCGTGGCAGCCATCTACAATGACTGGTCCTTGGTCATCAGAAGCAGCCATCCTAGCAAGCAGGTAACTCCCCTCTTTGCCTTTTAGTTCAGTGTCCTGAGGAGCCCACAATGGTTCAATTTTATGGAACTTGTCATGTTCCTGGTGGAGGCATTTCTCCCTTGGGTACCTAGACCTCCAAAATAGAACAAGATCCTGTGAAGGAGTTACACACACACACACACACACACACACACACACACACACACACACTCAAAGTATATACTGCATCCTATAGAACCCCAAACTTACCCAATGTGGTTTCCCAACTGGTACTATTCCACCATTCTGTCTGGCATGGGTGAGGCCTTACTTCTTTTGCCGTGAAAAAAAATTTTTATAAGAATTAATGCTGAGAAAACCATGACAGCCGATAATTATCAGGCAAGTTCATGGAGTTAAACCTAGTGTCGGACATAATTGGCATCAGCTGGAAGGAATTAGCACCTGTAGGTCTGAAAGGACAAGGGAAAGAAATCATGTTTCTGGGCCAAGGGAGAGCCAGAGACTCAGAGCAGGTACTGTCCTCCCAACCTCCCTGGCAGGAGCTCGGGCCACAGGGGGATGCAGCTGTTGCTAGAAGTACAGGCAAAAGCAGAAAGGAATCAGAAAAGAAATCTTCCAGTCTCCTTCTCCCGCTGCCCACTGCCCTTTCGTCTTTGGCCAGTGTCTTCCTGGCTCTGAAGGGGACCAGATGGCAAAAGACCCATGGCAATGCTTTCCAGAGGGGACAGAATTCTCAGGCCTAGAGATGGCAAAGAGGTAGATGGCAGGCTTGGGTGGGAGTGGGGACAGCACAGAGAAAGAATAATTTAGGCAAAAGAGAGCTGGAGGGACTTCCTTGTAATTTTGAAGTCCCAGGTAAGAAACAGGGGTTTAGGATCCCGGTTCATATGCTCATTTCTTCTTTCTGTGGAAGGTCAAATGGAGCCAGAAGTGAAGGGCCGGCTGTACCATTGCTGCAGAAACAGAGACCTGAAGGGGCTCTACTACCCCCTGGACAAACACCTGCAGGTTGGCATGCATGTCTCTCAGGGGCCATGGACATGGCCGGTCCCTGTAGATAGGCAATCTGCAAGAAGCAAATTACATTTCAGGAATAAAATTAAAATTTAAAAGAGTCTTTAGCTCAGCAACTTGTCATTTGGAGAGAACTGACACTGTGGGTTCAGAAAGCTCTATAATGAGGAGCCTGTTTCCACAGTATAGAAAGAGCGTCATATTCACTTTGCAGGAATGTTAGAGAGATGATATGGACATAGAGTCTGACATGGATCTTGTGCCCCTAAATCAGTGGCTGTTAGGAATAAAACTTGGTTTGAACAATCTCACAAGGAAGCAAGGAAAAGAAGAAAAAAATGTATCCAAGTGAAATAGAAAAATGATATGAAATAATGCTGAAGCTCTAACTGACTACATCCCCATCCTCTTATCTCATCCTCCCTGGCACCATGCCTGGGTCTTACCATAAGCAACCACTCAAGGCAGACAGATAAATCAAAATGACATCAAAACAATTCCAGTGGGGGAGAGGCCCGAGACCTGAAGCAGGTGGCCCTACATGGATGGAGTTAACAAGATAAACTTGGACTTTTAATATGAGGATGCAAATATGATCTCACTCACATCTTTGAGATGGGGGTGGGAGAGGATGGGATTACAGCTTAATATTGTTAGAGAAACCTGAGATTGTTCAAGTGAGACAGTTCAGGAAGGGGATGGGCAAAGGCTTTACACAGGAGTCTACACACACTTGAGTCTGAGTGTGAATTCCCAGATGGAGGGCCAGGCAAGAGCATATAGAGTCGTGTGGTAGCATCCTCAGGGTGCTGGCCTGAGGAGGCTGTCAGTGAGACCCCCCAACCACCAACATTTCTTAAATGCTTACAACCATACTAGGTACTCTGCATTCATATTTTTAGGTCCAACACTGACCCTATAAGATCTATCTTATCATTCAGATTTTTGCAGATGTGAAAATCAAGAGAGTTCAAATAACTTATCCATGCATGAATAGAAATATAGTGGATCTAGGACTTGAACCAAAGTCTAATGGAATTGGAGCCTATGCTTTTAGTTACTTCCTGTGGTAGCTATTTTCCGTTGCTGGTTGTGGACCCGTCCCCGCGTGTGTGACTCATTGAATATGGTAGGCGCGATAGTGTGGTTCTTCCAAATCTAGGTCATCAAACACATAGTGGTTTTGGCCTCTCTTTGTTGGATCACTACTGGCTCTGGTGAGGGCGACAGTCATATCATGAGAAAAGACCCAAATAGTGAGGAATCGAGGCTTTCAGCCAAAGCCAGCAAGAAACCAAAGTCTCTTGCTAAGCCACACGAATGAGTTTGGAACTGGGTCCTCCAGCCCCGGTCAGGCCTTCAGATGCGGGCAGTCCCTCCTGACCTTCTGCCTCTATTTTCATGGGAGACCGTAACTCAGAACCACCCAGCTAACCCACACCCCAAATTCCTGACCTACAGAAACTGTAGAGAGAGAGAGTGAATAAATGGTAGTTGTTCTTAGTCACTAAGATTTTAGGTAACTCATGCAGAAATAGATAAATGATTTAATATTACAATATCAACACCAGCTCGCAAGCCTAACATTTGTCTCAAGGTCCAAAGTTTTTAATCTGGGCTTTGAAGGATGAGTAGGCGCTCACCTGAAAAGAGGAGCACAAAGCACAACCTGTGCGACAATTAGAGGCTGCAGTTCCGCCTTTGGGTTTCTTTAAATGGCATGATTCAGCTGTGAGAAGAGGAGCAGAGGAAGTGGAGGACCAGCAGCAGGAGCCAGATTATAGGATGCTGTTCATGTTAATCTGCTGGAATCCTGTTCTGTAGCAATAAGGAGCTGCTGACCAACAGTAACAATGGGTAAAGACAAGCCGGGCGTGATGGCGCACACCTATAATCCCAGAGGCTCGGGAGGCTGAGACAGGGGGATCACGAGTTCAAAGCCAGCCTCAGCAACAATGAGGTGTTAAGCAACTCAGCGAGACCCTGTCTCTACATAAAATACAAAATAGGGCTGGGGATGTGGCTCAGTGGTTGAGTACCCCTGAGTTCAATACCCAGTACAAAAAAAAAATGGGTAAAGACAATGCACAGAAGAGATTTTTTAATTTAAAAAAAATATAAAAAGATACCAGATCACAGAGATGGAAATTGGTCAAAGGCATATTGCACTAGTGACAGATGCTGAGAGCATGAACCTGGGTAGGATGGAGAGGTGGAGGGGGAGACGAGCAGAGAATAAAACCAGCAGAACAAATTGTGGGTTCAACACAAAGAAGGGGGAGAAAGGGCTGGTGGGGGTGGGGAGGGAGAAAGAGCTGGTGGGCATGGAGAGTCCTGCCACAATGAACACTGATTGGCAGATAACACCTGGAATCGATGAGGAAAACCAATTTTATGAAAAATAGAATCCTTTTTCTCCCTTCTTTTTTTGCACAGAGAGAAAGTTTAAGCTCTGCACAATATGAATTTGCAAGTATAAAAGATTTTTCTTCCAGGATGCTTAGGCTGCCTGTGGACTTGGAGACCAGGACTAGAGAGACGCAGCTCTGCCTGCAGTGTTAAGCAACTCAGCGAGACCCTGTCTCTACATAAAATACATAAAACCTGCCTTCCCTGAGGTTTCCCACCTGCCCGAAGGCTCCTAGGCTGCAGAGAGGAGGCAGCAATCACTTCTGCAGGCTCTGGAAGGCTCCACACACAGTAAGAATGGCCCTGGGAAAGCGCGAGCTGGGCATTGGCTTTGGGCACCATCACCAGCACCATGTGGCTGTCCAGGCATTTCACAGGCTCTCCACAGGCTCCTCTTTATTTAAAGACCTTTTTTTTTCTTTGCCTTCTCAGGTTCCTTTGTCAACAGCCTCCAGAAGAAGCCCAGGCTGCTCCAGCAGAGGTGAATGCAAGCTCTGGTTTTATTGGTGATGTTTAATGCTTCATCGTTGCCTCCATCCGGCTCAAGCTCTGTCTTTGTTTCTAAAGGCTCCACATGAGAAAACTTACCTTCCTATGCTGAAATTCTCAGGGAGGCAGAGATGAGTCCATTGATCAGCAGAACCTTAAAACTCACAGAGAGATGGAACTTGGTGTGTGGTAAGT
This sequence comes from Geosciurus inauris, assembly GCA_004024805.1. Taxonomy (NCBI): domain Eukaryota; kingdom Metazoa; phylum Chordata; class Mammalia; order Rodentia; family Sciuridae; genus Geosciurus; species Geosciurus inauris. The sequence continues at coordinate 7,059 of PVHX01021463.1, forward strand.
AAATTGTGGAGAAATCAGGGTGATGGCAGTGATCTTGCAGGTTAGGACATGTCTACAAATATGTTGACATCATCTTATACTACTTCCCCTCCCCCTGGGTCCTGAAGAGAGACTGGGCTACCAAGACTGGCAGCTCCAAAAGAACACAAGCTTGCCGGGCGCGGTGGCGCATGTCTGTAATCCCAGCACTTTGGGAGGCTGAGACAGGAGAATCGTGAGTTCAAAGCCAATCTCAGCAACAGCGAGGCGCTAAGCAACTCAGTGAGACCCTGTCTCTAAGTAAAACACAAAATAGGGTTGGGGATGTGGCTCAGTGGTTGAGTACCCCTGTGTTCAATCCCCAGTACCAAAAGCAAACAAACAACAAAAACAGAAACAGAAACCCAAGAACCCAAGCTTACAGATGAACTTAAACCCAAACTTGAGTCAGGTCTTGTTGCCTCATTCATTCCTTTAGAATTCAGTTAGCCCAGGTTTATTGAACACAGATTTATGCTGGAAACTGCCTCTGTGTCAAGAGGCTCTGACCTGTAAATTCCAAAAAAGCTCTTGTGATGTATCAAGTAAAACATGGTTCTCTTTTTCTTTTCTTTCTTTTTTATTTTTATTTTTTATTTTTTTGTACCAGGGATTGAACCAAAGGGGCACTTAACCACTGAGTCTTATCTTTTCCTTATTTAGAGGCAGGGTCTCCCTAAATTGCTTAGGGCCTCACTAAGTTCTGAGGCTGGCTTTGAACTTGTGATTCTCCTGCCTCAGCCTCCAAGGAAAACAACATTCTGATATCTGAACAGCATATTTAAATTACCTTGTGTATCACAAGCTATTCCTAAGCTGGTATTTGTCTGCATTTCCCTATGCTGTTAATGGATTGTTTCCCAGCCCTGTTGGATGTTCTTTAAAAATGGGGCTGGATTCAACCATTGCCCCTAAAAGTTGCTAGTGTAAAGGTCTAATTTTGCTGCTTTTGTGGCTGCTCCTTTTTTCTTTTTTTCCAGTGGTTCCTGTGAGACTGTTTCCTTGTGTATTCATAGTTTTGGACTTGGGGGCTAGTGTTGAACAGGGTTTGACTGAGGGTTTCTGTGCAGCTTGGTTCACTGCATGCCATCGGAGAGGGTTTTGCATTTGCTTCTGCCAGCCTTGCTGGACACTCCTTATGTTGAATTCTTGGAGACCCTCCCACATACTCAGGTATGATAAACTTGAACTTTAAACCCCTCTACCTGTAGGTATAACCCTTCAATATAACTGACTGCTGCTTACAACTTCTCAGAAGGAATTGTTTTTTTCCTAGCCAGAGCCATTTACAGATGGGCAGAATTTTTCTAAACGTCCCCTTAAATGGTATTAGCTTTATGCAGGGGTCTCAGATAAAGGCCTCCCCCTATCCTTGACTGAGCAGTGAAACCCCAAATTGACACTCCTGCACCTGAGGGCAGCAAAGGTATCAGGTGCTACTTGTGTCTCCCTTTGTCGGACTGCACTCCATTCCTGACCATTTCCTTCCTTTCTCTTTTCTTTGTGCGAGTTCAGTTGATGCATCTTAAAGTATGTTGAATTTATCATCATTTCTAGGCATTAGGCAGCACTAATGTGTATTGCAGAAATGATGTCATATTTTTTATGACCATTTTCTAATTGTTTGTCATTCAAGGTAACTATAGAAACATTGTTTCAAACAGAGTCTGAAGATTTGATCTGGACATGCTACGTATGAGGCTCCCTGTGGCCACAAGCAGAGAAAACCAGACCCTTGAGCAGTTTTACATATGCTATCTTGTTTGATTCTCACAAGTCTATGAGATAGTTATTATCCCCATTATATAGATAAGAAAGCTGAGGCCCAATGCTATGTGACCTTGTCTGTCAGCCTTTACGGCACCATACCAAGGGCTCATGATAGAGCCCAGGAAAAAGGCATGGGCCACAAAAATCTCAATATCCATAGAGAGTAGAGAAAGAAAACAATAAAAGCTGCATCACAAGATTTGTTAAAAAAAACAAGAAGATGACTAGTTGATGATGAGATAGGCCAGGGGGCTCTGACTTCAGGGCGGGCAGATCCAGGAACCAAGTGAGCAGGAGAGAGAGACTCGGCCTGGGCTTGAAGACATTGTCTCCACGGAGAAAAACATTCCTAGCCGAGGAGAGTCCACAAGAAAGGCAGAGTGGGTAGGCACAGGCATGATATGGACTCCACGAGCTGAGGGCTCATAGTTACAGAGTAAAATACTGAGAGGATGAGAGAAGACCGAGGCCAAGCATGGGGGCCTTGATTGCCGATGGATTTGGAGTATGCTGGGCAGGCAATGAAGTCTGTGGAGACTTCTGGCTGGAGGCGGTGTGGTCAACACCAGAGCTTTAGGAATGCACACGTGGGAAGCCATGGATAAGATGCACGGGCTGTGGCCAGAATGGAGGGAGGCGGAGAGGCTAGGTGAAGGGAATCCGTGACGACCAAATGAAAAGGAGGGGCAAACAGGTACTTTACATATGGAGGCTGCTGGGGCCCATCATTCTTTTAAGTATCACAGCTGGTCAGTTCAATGGGCATTCAAGATGCCATCAGGGGAAAAGGCCACTGTCATCTTCCATGGACTCAAAACGAGCCAGGCCACTGGAGCTGAGTTCTTGGGGTCAGCCCTGGCCCACTAGGCACTTTTCCAAAGTTGCCAGGAGGAAGGTGATCAGCATAGGCCACATCCTGGGAGACACGAGCAAATGTCAATCCTGAGAACTCCGAGTTTGACATCTAAGTTCCTGGGTGAGTGAGACCCTAGGATGAGAAGGCAAAAGTGAAAGTTGAAAAGACAGCTATTGGGGAAGTGAAGGGTCCAGCACCCAGGAAAGGGCCTGGGACTTGTTTTAACTGGCTTATAGGTGTCTAGTACATTGTAGGTCACCTTAGTTTAAAGACATAGAACTAAGGTGAGTGACTTCAAGCATCTAAACAGAAAGGAGGTATAGAGATCACATCCCGTCCTCTAAACGTCCACATCTCCACCACAATGCATGAAGAGGGCACATGGCTCCTCCATCAGCCTTGCTAGACTGTGTATTCTCTGTGGGCAGAGGCTACAACCTGTTTATCTACCTCCCTGGCATTTGGCACAAAGCCCAGCAGAGAGTTGATGCCTGCGTAAGTTAAGAGTAAGAAGCCTGAGTAAAACCTACCATAGCTACCTGATGGAGGCTGTGGATTTGTGAGAACCAGTCAGTTTCTGGATGTTTTGAAGGTAAAGCCACAAGGACTTCCCAATGGATTGAGCATGGAGTAGGTAAGCAAGAATGGAGTCACAAAGGAGTCAAGGTCTTTGGCTTGGGAAACTGGAAGGTAAAGTCGCAATCATCTGAGGTGGAGAAGGCTGGAAGCAGGACAGGCTTCAGAGAAAAGATCAGGGGTTCACATTTGAGTGTGCTGATGGCGGGCGTCTGAGAGACAGCCACATGGAGATGCTGAGTGGCAGGTAGTTTCCAAGTCTGAAATGTGAGAGAGAGGTTTGGGCTCAAGATATAAATTTGGGAGTCATCTGCATGAAGATGATATGAGAAGCCTTGAAACTGGGTGTGACCACCCAAGGAAGGGAGCATGAAGAGGTCCAAGGTCTGCAACAGTGAGAACCTGGGGAGAAGAGGGAACACCAACACATAAGACTAACAAAGAGCAAGCAAAGCGAAGGAGAAAAACCCCAAGAAGAAGGGCAAGTTCTGGAGGCCAAGCAAAGAAAGCATACCAAGGAGGAGGGTGTTCAACGGTGTCAAGTGCTGTGGATAAGTAAAGATGAGGGGTGAAAGCTGCTTGTAGAGTTTTACATCTGGAAGTCCTCAGTGGCCATGATGGGACTTCAGAGGCATGTTGGGGGCAAAGGCCTGAGTGAGTGTAAAAGAGAATATGAGGAGAGGTATTGGAGACTCTAGTGCAGATGCTCACTATGGAGCCTTGTAAGAAGAACATGGTAGCAGGTGGGGTAAGTGGGGTCAAGACAAGCCATTGGTTTGAGATGGTGGTAACAGCACATCTGCGTGCTGACCCAGCACACTGAAAATGCTCAGAGCAGTGGGGCATAATGGCATATACCTGGAATCCGAGTGACAGGGGAGGCTGAAGCCAGAGGATCATAAGGTCAAGGCCAGCCTGGGCATCTTAGCAAGATTGTGTCTCAAAATAAAATAAAAAGACTTAGGGAAGCAGCTCAATGGTAGAGCACCCCTGGGCTCAATCCCCAGTACCACAAAATAATGGCCTAAGCTCATCTACTCAATCTTCCATCTTCCAGGCATGACTGCTAAATTGTGAGCTCATGAAGGGTGAGAACTAAATGTCTTTCCTTGACTTGACACGCAATATATAGCAAACACTTAGCAAATATTTATCAAATAAACCAATGACCATGCATAAAATATGTTGTAAACTCTCGGAGCCCCAGTTTCATCTGTTAAATATAAGTAACAGCACCTGTCTCAGAGGATTAAACAATATAAGTCCCATACGGTATACAGCAAAGGGCCTGCTGCTTAACATATGCTCAGAAAATGGTAATGTTATTAATATCCAATGCCTTTGTCTTACAGATAAGGCTTCCAAGGCCCGGAAAATAGTTTGCTCAAGGTTGCACAGTTGGCCACAGAGGTCTCTTGGACTCACATTTATTTTTTCCACATAACTAGAGAAATCACCTACAATGCCCAGGTAATGTGGACATGGGTGCATTCAAGCCTCTGTAGACTGAGTTTTTGAGAAACCTGGCAATATGCATTAGCCAGCTCTGCAGTCTCTCTCTAAGCTCCCTCTGTGGCCAGCATCCACCTCCCTGTTCAACTTGTCAAAAAGCTCTGCAAAGACAGTCCTCATGCAAATCCCTATATTCCTCTTGCAGTTTTTTCTTGTTTTGCCAGATTTCAGGTTTTAACATTTTGGATAGCAATCCTTATGATTCCTCTCATACCCAAGCCAAGGAACAAATCTATGCTACATACCTATTTACTTATTATTAGATATGCTATAGGTCTAAATGGATGATTCTATTAGTAATAACTCCAGGTGACAGTGTTGATATAGAACCAAAATAGGATTCTGGGCAATATTAATAGAAATTTTTATGACCTGGGAACACACCTTCTCTTATTGTTCTTGCAATAGATAAATAGCCTGTCCTCTCCAGGATGAATGAAAGACATTTACCTTGTCAACATTTATTAGTGGAGTAGTATGGGCAGCTATTCCTTTAATAAGACAGTAAATCTTCAGCAGAGTTTATAGGTTGTCTTTCATCCAAAGACCTCAAAGAAATTTTGTTCACATTGTGTCATTATTAATTACCCAGCTTGCTCAAGGAGACAAGCAGTGAGAGAAACTGAGGTTCCAACAAGGTTTATGTGACTTCTAAAGGTCAAGACCAGGGTCAGAAAAAGAGCTGGGCACCAAGCCCAAATTCCTGTCTCCTGGGTCCCAAACCCAGCCCTTGCCCCAAAGCTCTCTAAACATTCCTTTTTGCTACGTTGTGGCATTAAGTAGACATGAACTCTGAACCCTTCTTCATGGGGAAACTCACATTTATTTTTGAAGTTGCGTCAAGTCATAAAATGCTTGATTCACTATATTAAATCCTGACATTGAAATAAGTCAATAGCTTTGTAGTCATAATGATAGCTTGGAGTTCAATAGTGCCTGCACTCTCACAAGCAAGGCAGTTCACAGGCTTCTAAAGACCTTTGGTATCTCTTGGCTGTCCCTTTTTTACTTTGAGTTTCCCTTTCTTTCTCATCAATCTTTTCTCTACTTCCCCCTATTCCTTCACATATATGCTGCCCTTCTCATCCCAGAGTTTCTTCTTATGCATCAGGAGCGGTCAGGAAAAAGGAAATTCCTTGCTTTAGCTGAATATTGACCAAGACTTCCAGGACTCCTGGAATGCACTGTGAAATGCCCTTCCCTGGGCATCTTCCATGAGGCTCTTAGGGGAGTAGTCCTAGATTTAATCTCACTTGGAAGTTGCTACCATGTGGATATGGAACCTTGTCCCCCAAGGTTCATGTGTTGGAAGATTGTTCCTCAGAGGGGTGATGTTAAGAGGTGGTGAGACCTTTAAGAAGTAGAGCCTCGTGTGAGGTCATTGAGGGTACCCACCTAGGAAGGAGTTGGTGTAGTTCTCAGGACACCCTGTTAGTTCCTGTGAAAGGATTGTTATAAAAGGGTGAGCCTGACCCCTAAATAGCTCTCTGGCTTTGTGTCTCTTCTTCTCCACACACACCTGCCATGATGCCATCTGTCATGGTGTGATGCAGCCGGAGAGTCCTTGCAAGAGCCTGCATCATACTCTTTGGACTTTCAGCCTCCAAAACTATGAGAAAAATAAACTTTTTTTTGTAAGTTATTCAGCTTTAGGTATTTTATTGTAGCAATGGAAAACAGATAAAGACAGAGGGAAAGGATCAATGTTGTGTAGACCAATGAGAACTCATCTCATATGCCAGTGCTCCTTTGAATTCCCTAGCCTCTTTATTTAAATCGGAGCCTTTGGAGTGCTCACCAAGGAAAGGCAGAGCTGTTAAGAAGAGCCTCCTTCCTCCTCCTCTTGCTAACCTGCTGCAGTGAGTGGGAAGCTGCATCCTCCAGATGGTACAGCTCCAAGACAAAGGATGGTAACCCACCTGACTTCAGACTTTGCAAGAGCAGAAAACAAATGTTTGCCAGCCCAAACCATTGAGATGTCATTTCTCAATTATCCTGACTAAAACCAGGTATGGTATATTACCATGACAGAAAAAAAATATCTAAGAGACTGGCATTAGCTTAGCAGTCAGACTGGAAAGAGAACAATCCATGATATGTATTTTAAAAAAAAATCTTAGTAAGCTAGACCTATGATAACTTAGAAGGCAGATCATGAGCCAACTGAGTTTGTACTTCCAAGGCAGAGGCCAGCAAGCTGCTCTGTAGAGTCAGATAGTGAAGACAGCTTTATGGGCTCTTCTGCAATGAATCAACTCTAACATTGTAGTAGGAAAGGAGCCATTGACAATATGGAAACAAGTAAGCATGGCCATGTTCCAACAGAACTATATTTGCAAAAGCAGGTGGCACTTTGGATGTAATTCCTTAGCTGTTATTTATTGACCTCTGGCTAGGACAGGAGTTTGGAAAACAGAATGTTAAGTTTGTATTACCATTGGTGACATTTGACAAGGAATTACACTCAAGAGATATGTTCACAAAGTATTGGTTGGTTTGCAAGCAGCAATTACAGAGAAAATCAGAAATTGGGGGCTCCAACTTCTCATAAATGATCTAAGAGTGCAGTGTAGCTCTTAAGGTCCACTCAGAGGAAGAGAAAGAATAAATTCACAAGGAGGAACCTCCTGGACCTCAGAGTTGGAATAGGGAAGTCAGGGGAGTAATATTTTAATAAAGACCTGGAAAAAAAAAAAACTGAGGACAAACAGATTTATGGAGGAAGAGCAGAATTGCCACAAGTGCAAAGGCCCTGGGGCAAGAGGATGCCTAGTACCTTCAAGGAACCTCAAGGATGCCAGTGATAGAGCAGAGTGGTAGTAGGATCAGAATGGGAGGGAAAATGGGCATGGAATGATCTTATAGCAGGTAAATCACACAAGGCCTTGTAAGTAATTCTTTTCTTTCCTTTTCTTTTGGATCAGGGATTGAACACAAGGGCATTTAACCACTGAGCCACATCCCCAGGCCTTTATTTTATTTTTTAATTCTTAGAGTCTCACTAAGTTGCTTAGGGCCTCACTAAATTGCTGAGGCTGGCCTTGAACCTTGAATCCTCCTGCGTCGGCCTCCCAAGTCACTGGGATTACAAGTATGCAACACTGTACCCCACCCTTGTAAGTAATTTTGAAGAGGCTGGTTCTTATTCTCAAAGGCTGGAAAGCTACAAAGGATGCTGTGGTAAACAGGACACGCTGACACACTTTTTAAAGAATCATTCTGATTATACTGAGCTGAGAAAGAAAGTGGAGGAAGGTAGAGGCAAGGAGTCTTTTGCAGTAGTCCACACAAGAGACCATTCCTTCCCTCACTCACTGCGCAAGCATGTTTTGCCCAGCCTAGGAAGACATTGTCAAGGATAGTGTGTCTATATCACCAAGTTCCTGGGGTAGGGGTCTCCCCCAAACAACAGTGCCGTATCCATGCTCGGGAAGAAAAGCACAAAGACTGTAATGTGGTAGTGCAGGGAGTTCTTGAAGAGCTGAAGCCTTGAAGAACCATGAGGAAAAAATGTAAACATCTGAAGATATTTTTAATTAAAAACTATTGGCATAGGAATTTGGGGAATGATAAATAATATATTTAAGTCAGATGGCCTATTTCTTCCTTGTCATATTTTACAGTAAGAACTTTTAAGGTAAATTTCTCCCTGTTGTAAGGAAGTTTAAGGTATAAACAACATGCTAGGTGTGATTCTGGATTGGGCCTTAAATGGGGGGAGGGTGTCTATAAAAGATGTTTGTTGAAATAATTGTCAATATTGGAGTGCAAACTATAGGTTAGATATTAATATTGTATCAATGCCAAATTCCTGAATTTTATAGCCATGGTGTACTTATGTAAGACAGTAATATCACTGGTCTTAGGAAATGTACACTGAAGTATTATAGAGGACACATATACATCGGGGAGCCTGATGTATGGAATTTACCCTCAATGGCTCAGGAAAAAAATATGCACAGCTCATATATGGATATGTGTCACACATATAGAGAGAGATTATATATGTATATGTACACATGTGTGTGTATAGAGAGCTGTATATGTAAATGTATATGTGGGGGGTGTTCATGTGTGTGTGTAAGAGGAAGAGCAAATGTGGCAAAAATATTAGCAATTAGTGCTTCTGGATAAAAATCTACAAGGGTTGTGTGTATTATTTTTTGAAATTTCTCTGGTATTGTAATGCCCAGACTCACGAGACCACCAGAGACCACCAGGAGTCCGATTCCGATGTAATCGCAAAAGGGTCTTTAATTCAAGCTCAAGCAGGGTCCACACACCTTCACCGATGCAGCAGGTAGGGAGGTGCGGCCCCGAGTCTAGGGGAGCAGGGATTTTTATGGGTTACAATCGCAAGCAGGGGAGTACATGCCTTGGTGTTACATGATTGGGTAAGGGAAAGTGCGTGCAAGGGGACAGTGGTCTTGTCACTACAGGATTGGGTAAGGGTGAGTGTTGTCAGTATGAGGTCAGTTGACCTTTAGGCTGATAGGTTGGGCTATGGTGGGCCGAATGCTTAATTTCCTGATTGGTTGGCCCAGATTGCGAACCGACTCACTGGCGCCAGAGCAGTGTGCCGTTAAGTGTGTTTCAGGAACTGGGCAGGGGCTACTGGGTTGGGGACAAAGGCCCAGAATTGCAAAATGGGGCAGGTCTTGTCCTCCCAGTATATTTGAAATTCTTTAAACATTTTTTAAGTCTCATAAATAATCCAAAGTCCAGTTAAAAAAAATACTTAAGCTGGTCAAGCTTCAAAGTCCCCTGCCAAGGGAAGTGTGGAAGCATTTCCACCCCATCCCACCTCACCTTTCATGGGACAGGGGTCTTCTCTGCTTGAACGCTTCCTTTTCCGCCCAGAAGCAATGTCTTCCTCTGTTCCCTGCTGGGCCTGAGTCTCGGGGGATCATCCTCACTATGGATCATTACTGGTTCTCAGAAATGGCTGCACCCCAACATCACTGCAAAGCTGGAAAGTGGCTGCCACTTGGGTCCTGCCTTGGGAGATACTCATTTACTGAATATGGAGCTGGGGAAGTGGGGACATAGGGAAGGGGAGTGTGTGACTTGAGCACTGGGATTTTTTAAAGCTCCCTGGGTGATTCTCCTGTGTAGCCAACTTGGAGAACCCCTGATCTAAGCCTTATTGCCTCCTGCTCTGAGCAGACCTCAGAAGCCAGTGGGGTCCCAGGTGGGCCACTGGTGTCTGTCATAATCCCAAAGATACAATCTTGGGTGCCATAATCCTGAGTGTTGAAATCCTGAAAGCAAAATCCTTTGTGTCTACAACCCCCAAAATCAGTCCCAAAGATTCAAATCCCAAATGTTGAAATCCTGAAAACCATGATTCTCATGGGGAAAAAGGCTATCCAAAGAGGGGTGCACAGCTGAATTCTGAGGAAGGGACTGGCCATGAGATAAGGCTATGACAAAAACTTTGGTTTAAAAATGTGCCACTTGTCTACATTGGCATTCCTTCCAGCTGGTGAAATCTCAGGTAACCCATCCTGGCTTTTGATGGATTTTGACCCAAGACTTAAATTGTCCATCATGGTATCTCAAATGGCTGGCTGCAGTTATAGAGCTGGGTGGGCACAATTACTATTTTGCATTTACTAAGCATTTTGCTTTTTAACCTGTTTCTTTATGAGTACAGTTCATTTGCTCATAATTATTATACCTGTGTGACTGTCATTAGTACACCTGAGCATTTATGCTTGCTAAATATGTATGTTAGCTGGGTACAGTGCTGCACACCTGTAATTCCAGCAACTTGGGAGACTGAGGCCGGAGGATCACAAGTTCAAGACCAGCCTCAGCAACTTAGAGAGGCCCTGTCTCAAAAAGTGGAGCGAGGCAGGGGGTGGGTAGGGATATAGCTTGTAGCTCAGTGGTAAAACACTCCTGGGTTAAATCTCCAGTACCAGTAAATAGATAGATAGATAGATAGATAGATAGATAGATAGATAGATAGATAGATAGAAAGAATATGTTATTATTGCCTACTTTATTGTGTGAAGTGGCCCAAGAAGTGTTCTATCATGTTTTTATCTTTCTCAAATCCTTTTTTAACATAAATAATTTTGAAAACGTAAATCCTTTTTAAAAAAATGTAAATAAACGGGGCTGGGGATGTGGCTCAGTGGTAGAGCGCTTGCCTAGTATGCAGCAAGGCCCTGGGTTTGAGCCTCAGCACCAAGAAAAAGAAAAATAGTAAATAAATGTCTCTTAAGGAATTTTTAAAAATTATTTTTCCAGAATATTTTTGGGATTTTGGTCTTCCAAGATTTAGACTTTAGAGATTTTGATCTTTCAGAATTTTGACAACTGAGATTATGGCACCTGGAATTATATCTTTTGGTGTCTGACACCATTCCCTGATGCCAGGGAGCATCTTTCCTGGATTGACAGCTTTGCAATTCCCCTCCGGGGTGAAAGGATGCAGGGCGCTTGGAAGTGTAGCCCAGAGGCTTATCTAAACCTCTGTTCATTCCAGGGTTTCTACAGCCACAGAGCTTGGCTCTGGGGGCTTGGGCAGGGATCATGGCATTGCTACTGGCATTGCTACAGGAAGGAGGAAGAGAGGAAAGAGCCCTAAGGGTGCTTTTGGAAACTTTCCTTCCAATTGTTACCTCCTGTTCTAGACCAGTTCCCCCAGGAAGGGGAGAGCCTGAAAAATCCAGGGTACAAGAAACACTTGTGCACATCTAAAACAGGTGGTGAGAGGGCAGGTCCCCAACAACAGGCACAGCAGGATCAAGCAGGGCGCTCCCCCACCCTGCCTGCAGCTCAGATCAGCCCTTTGTTCCCTCTCCCTGGAAGTCACCGCGTCTTGCATTCTCTCCTGAAGAAAGTTATTTGCACCCGTCCTGGAATGCTAGTTGAGGACAGCCTCTGGCATTGCAGAAGGCACTGCGCATGTACTTTTCATCTCTAATCGCTCCTGCTCCCCTATTAAAAGATACCTTTTCAAAGCAATGAGAGCAAGTTACTCATTCAAATGCTGTTAACAAATAACAGGACATAAGTGTGTAATGGGTAGTTACTCAGCTTTGAAAATTTGCCCTGAAGAGTTAAAATTTCTGCTTCACTGGAAATTAGAGGGGAGGGGGGATGTCTTTGCAGGTGAATTTTCAGCTCCTGGAATTTTATGTCTGATCTCCCTCTCTTGCATCTGAGCTGGAACGTGAGATCAGTGTGAGATTGCAGGAGAGGGCGGGCTGGGGACAGTTCTGGGGCCTGCAGGTGTTCCATTCCTGTGCCAGCCAGGGAGGGCTGCTCCCCCCACCGCCACCACAGCGGGCAGACACCCGCCAGGACTTGCTGGAGCCCATGTGAGGGGAGTCAGCTTGTAAATTACTTTCTGGATCATCACTCCAGGTTGGATCAAATCATAGAGGGTGGAGCACAGAGGTACCCACAGCCCAGGCTTCAGGTGGAGGGCCTTTCCGAGGAATTCCAACTCCATTGTTCAAGGGCTGAAATACAGAAAGGACACACCATGGTCCCCCAGCCAACAGCCACACCTCCAACGTCTCATCTGACTGCTGTCCCAAGATCAGCATGAGCCAAAACTTGGAGAACTATGCCCCCATCTCACACCTCTATTTTAACGATTGCTTTTTTCTTTTAATAAATACCTCCTGAAGTCCTGTACCAGGAGAAACAAGGACAACACTCCCGTCCAGGGAGGCTGCATAGAGTGAGCATTCATGTAGTGAAGTGTTCAGTAAATGTCAGAGCTCTACTGTGGTTTAAGAAAATACACAGGCCTCCACATGGTATGTAAGAAGTCCCACTTGGGAGTCCTAAAATGGGGTCAGTAATATGGCAACAAAGCCCCTAAGGGTGTCAGAACTCCTCATTAGGGCCGAAAAGGGATTTTGCTTGTGCCAGCCAATCACCAGATTCTCAGGTTTGGCTCTTCTGTGGACAAGAGTACCAAGTCTAAAAGAGTACTCATGGTATAGGAATTCAGAAAATATTTATCAAAGGAAGAAAGAAAGATTAAATTAAAGGTGGGAGTGTGTGCAATGACCCGGGCAAGAGGCAGGAGAAAGGGCTTCAAGTTTCCACTTGAGGGCAGCTTCTGACCCCAGCAGAGAGCTGGGGAGAAAAAGGGAGGTGTGGAATGCCACTTGAACCCCTTGGGAGCTTCAAGGAGGGGACTAGGAGCGACAGAAAAGCCTGAAGAAGAAAGAGCAGGAAGGGGAGAGTCAAGGGTGAAGTTCTCAAGTTGTCCTTGCCTGGTTCCCAGCACACGGGCTCTCCTCAGGGGAAATTCAGTCCCTTTCAAGTTCCTTTTTCCATCTTGGGCTTGACTCCTAGGCCCCCTCCCCCCAGCCTGTGCCAAGCCACCCACCCACGGAGACTACAGCTGGGAGGGAAGCATTCAAGATCCACCCAGCACCTCACCTATCTTTGCTCCAGATCTAGAAATCCATGCCTTCCTCCCTCTGATCCTACCTAAGGCTTGGCTTTTTCAGAGTTCTTATCTCAGATCCAGTTGACACTGATTTACGTTTTTGTGACAAAAATCTTAATCAAATGTGCATTTATCTACTGATTTTCAAAGGCAGCCTCATTCACAGAGGACTGGAGGCCACCTCTAGAGTTGCCAGGTGGTAACTGCTTTGATGGCTCCAGCTTCCCAAACACATAACAGCATCCGCGAATGTAGCTCCTTCTAGTTTAATTTAATCCATTGTGAAGGGACGTTGAAGCCTGGTTCCAAGTTTTAAAATATGTGCAGAGTATTTAGTATCCCAAGAAGTTTCAGAGACTATCTTGGCCATAGAAAACTCCACTTGGGGGTAACCTCTCTGTTACAATTCAGGGTCGTTTGAGACATCCTGGAGTCCCCAAGATTTCCTAGCATGATGCCAATTCTTAGATTTAGATTCAGAGTTTGAGACTTATGGAAGTATGACCTCCTTGACATTCTTTCCTTTGTTAGGTGCCATGTTGTGGTTGGAAGGTATTTTGTTGGTATGGTGGGTGGAAGTATTGAGGGAGGAGGGTACTCACCCCCTGGAGGAGCCCCTGCCATGCCCTTGATCTTACTAACTGAGGCCCTTTCCCAGGCAAACTTGCCTCCCATCCTGCAGAGAGTCAATTGATTGGAGCTGGAAATGTAATTCTTTGCTAAAAGGCCTCTTGGTTGCTGCCCACTTTAGCAGGGAAGGGTCCAGCTTTATTCTTGGAGGGCTTCTGTGGGAGACCCACCCTTGGGAGATCCCTCACCATGCGAAAGTGCAGAGTTTACACTTATTGGGTTCAGACTTATCTCTGTGAGACCCAAGAAAGTCCAGGCACAGCTCACCCTGAAAGGAGTGGGGGCTTTTGTGCCAGGGACCCTTGGTAAGATCGGCTCTCTCCTCAGTTCAGAGGGCTAAAGAGAGGGCAATGGGGGTGAAGTAAGGGCATTTTGATCACTTCTGGGTTGTGTATGGACTTAGAATGTATGATTTCCTTCTGCAAAGACCCGAGAGGGGTTACGTAAGGCATGACACAGGAGAACGGAGCATAGGATGAAGCAGGCTCTGCCCAAGCAGAATGCTTGCTTTCCAAACCCCAGACTGACCACTGAGGAGGGGAGCAGCCCAGGAGTGTCCCTGTGTGTTCTCTCAACACTTGACATCCGTTGTCCTATTCATGTTCACAACCCTCTATAGTCAATGTTGTCACTACTATTTTACAGGTAAGAAAACTGAGGCTCAGAGAACTGGAGTAAGTAGCCCAAAAGTGCACAGCTCACAATGGCGAGTCAGGGTTTGAGCCCAGGCGGGGTGATTCTAGAGCCCTCAGGGTTAGCCTGCCCAGCCCTCCTCCCTGTATTGCCGCCACCTTAGGTCACTCAGTTTTGCATCCTCTAGCAGCTAAGGCAAAGCAAAACAGACACAGGCTAAACGAATCTTGCTCTCCATGAGTGAGCAAGACCAGTGCTGTGTCGTTTAATTGTGAAAGCCCATTCGGAAAGCATGGACCGTCTCCTACATCCCATCTGCTTCTCTCATTGACGAGTTTTGCCTGATCCTGGTGTGACTTTGTTTGCGATCTTCTGACTACAACATTTCCACAGAATATGAAAAATTTGACTTCCGTCTTACTTTGATGCCGGTATGTTTGGGGGCTGCCTTGGAAGTCCGCAAAGTCCTCCAAGGAGATCCTAAATGGAATCCGCTTCTGCAGAACTGTGTCCAGCTGTCTGGCAACATGGTAGAGTGCTCAGCAAAGACAGTTTTCATTAGGTGCAAATCAATGCCGAGCTTCTCTTTAAATCAGGACTGCCAGAGAGAGCAGAGTGGGCTGCGGGATGGTTTCAACAACAGCAGAGAGGTTAAAAACTCACTTCCTTTGAGTGATGAGAGATGCCATACCAGATCACAGGTACTCGGTAGAGGCGAGTTGTCTTGCTTGTGTGTGCCCTCCGTGCCTTGGAAGGAGCTAGGACACAGCCCTAGGGGTGGTTGTTTTAGACAAGAAGTCCACTGACAAAGCAAAGGCAAGAAAATGCACCTTCCTTCCTTCTGTTCAGAGGCCAACTGGATTTGTGGAAAGAACATCCCTTTTAGAAAGTGGACGGAGGAGGGTTCCAATCCACATTTTCACCTGGCACAGCTGTGTAACCTTGGATAAGTTGCATTGAGTTACATTTTTTAGTCCAATTTCCCATCAGGAAAATGCAGATGAAAATACAGACCTCACTAGGAAGATCTAGAGATTAGAGGCAATCTGTGGCGGACCTTGCGCCAGATGCGCTGGCTGGAAAGCCCTGCACTCAGGCTGGCAGTGTGGCACATCCTGCCACTGGCTTGTATGTCAAAGGAACCATTCCAGTTCTGAATGGATGGGCAGGATTCATGGGGGAGCCGGTGCCACACACCACCTCGACTGAGGGTTTCTGGTTTTCAGTGATTAAAAACATGTAGACAGCCAGGGGCAGTGGCACAGGCTTGTAATCTCAGCAACTCGGCAGCTAAGGCAGGAGGATTGCCAATTTAAGGCCAGCTTGGGCAGTTTAGCAACAGCCTGTCTCAAAATAAAAAAATAAATAAAATAAAAATAAAAAGGGCTTGGAATGTAGCCCAGTGGCAAAGCACCCCTGGGTTCAATCCCTAGTATGCCTCCAGCAACAACAACAACAACAACAACAAGTAGATAATTAACACCAGCCTCCATCCCTGTCTTTCTGTCTTTCCTGGGCTTCAACCTTCAGAGAAGAGGGCTCCCGGCTCCTGGGCCAGAGGCGCTGGCATGGCAGTTTGCTGCCCTCTGCTGTCCGTGTGGAGAACTTCCTGGGAGACTTTTGGGGTCCCTGCCACCTGGACTCCTTGGGCACATAGCACTGGTCCAACCATGCAGAACTTGTCCAAGCCTTCCAAAAAGGGTGTCCAAGAAAGGGATAGTATCTGAAAGGGCTGCATAATCCGAGGTAAACAGTGAAAATGTGGGTCACCTTGTTTAAAAAGTATTAAGAAATTCAAGACATAGAACAACTATGGACATCTTTTTTTTTTTAATTTTTTTTAGTTGTAGATGGACACAATGTCTTTATTTTATTGCTTTGTACGTGGTGCTGAGGATCGAACCCAGGGCCTCACGCATGCAAGGCAAGCGCTCTACCGCTGAGCTACAATCCCAGCCCTATTTTATTTTTTTTTATGTGGTGCTGAGGATCCAACCCAATGTCTCACGCATGCGAGGCAAGCGCTCCACCACTAGGCCACAATTCCAGCCCTAGAACTATGGACATCTTTGAGAGTGAGGTCCTTTGTGCCCCATGTATTTCATGCCCTAAGGATGGCCTGTCTTCACTTTTGCCTCCTCCTGACATGACACTTTTAGGTCTGTGACAGTCTCCACAATCTCCTGAAGGAATTGCAATTTAGCAGAAAATGTTTGGGGAGAGGAGCTGGAAGTAAGATCCTCCCAGTGTGGGGGATGTGCTCCTCTTGGCCTCTCTCT
>PVHX01021464.1:0-13852 GCA_004024805.1 Geosciurus inauris
ATTTCAGGGTACAAAAAGAGGAACTTGTACCATGCCAGCCATCCCTATCTGCTGGGGACTGGGGAATCTCACTAAGATGTGAGACTTTCACTGCTAAAATTGGAGAAATCCCAAATGAATGGGATGAGTTGGTTCATGCAGGAACTGGGTGCTGGACTCAAAGGAGGGTAAGCTGGGGCAAGGCTGGGCTCATGAGTTATTAGATCCCACAGCATGGAGGCACCTCAGAATTGTATGCCTGCAGGATGGAATTAGGGGCATTTGTCCACTGGTTCTCGTTCTTCATTAGTCAGTTTTGCTCCCTGGGGTGTTGATTCTGCCCACACTCAGGGCTCCTGTGCCTGAGTTCCTGTGAACTCCCAAGGGCATTTCCCACTGAGGCTTTAGAAAAGCCCTGGGTGGAAAGTGAGAGAAACGCAATACAGCTGAAGAACAGCATTGTTTCACCTACACAAACCTGATTGCTGCAGCAATGGCAATTAGACTGATGGAGTGAAGCGGGCCCAAGAAGGGTCTTGTGCATGAAGGTTAATTTCACCTTCTTTTGGTTGGCTTGTATTTGAGCTCAGTATGGGATCATCAACCTCTGCTCTTAGCTTCCAGTTAATTTAAATGAAATAAAGTTCTCAGACTCTTTATTTAAAAAAGAAATCCAGCAATGTATTTTTATTTCACCTCGTGTATATGGAGGAAGTTGCCATGCCAATGATGCCCTCCTAGCTAAGAAAAAAGAAAATTTGATGAGACAAGCAATCAAATCACAGACTTGTTAGAGATTAAAAAGTCTTACTAGCCTGGTGCAGTGGTTGAATGCCTGTAACCCCAGAGACTTGGGAGGCTAAGGCAGAATGCTCTCAAGTTTGAGGCCAGCCTTGACAACTTTGTGTGATCCTATTTCAAAATTAAAAATAAAAAAGGTCTGAGGTTGTGGCTCAGTGGTAGAGTGTCCCTGGGTTCAATCCCTAGTACCGTAAAAAAAAGAAAAGTCTTTTTTTTGTGTGTTATATAATGCAACCTGGTTATGTCTTACAAACATCACTTGCAAAACTCTTTTTTGGAAACCATATTTGCAAGGATGATTTATGTGTATTTTTACTTCCATAGTTCTTTTAAACCTTTTATTATGGATAATTTTAGAAATAAACATAAGTACAAGAGCATAATGAATCCTCGTGCCATCAACTTTTGGCAACTCTTTTCCCATCTCCCTCAGTTAAGAAGGCAAATGGCAGCAAGCAACAGAAAGCCTATTTATATGATCCTAAATAAATAACAGCACTGTTAGGATCAGATCACATAATGTCTAGAGATACGCAGTCCAGGGCTGATGGAGAATTAAATAAAATCTTCAAATTTAAGCTTTATCTATTGTTCAGTATTTCTATCTTCAGAATATGATCACAAGGTGGCTGCTAGGCCTCCAAAAAATTATATCCTTGTTCCAGGAAGGAAGAATCCAGAAAGACAAAAAGGACCAGATGATGTGCCAAGGGCCTCAGGTTTCCTTTAAAAACCTTTCCCTGTGGCTCTGCCCAGCAACCTTTACTGATATCTCTCTGGCTAGGACAGAATCACCTGGTGTCTGGTAGCTGCAAGGGAGTGTACAAATCAAGTAATTTTAGCTGGAGACAAAGCCACCCCGTATTAGGTCAAGATTCTGCAGTCAGGTAGACGGAGCCTCTGTTCTTTGCCCCTGCTTTTCTCTATGCTTCAAATGCCATCCTCTTCCTTGACCATTCAGGTTATTCCTTTATTTAACAAATATTTATTTAACATTCACTGACTGCCAGTCTCAAGGCCAGGTCCTGGGTCTTGAAAGAGAAATAGTTGTTCTTGAAGTGGTCCTGGTCTAATCTAGAACTAGAAGCGCCAATGCATGATATTTAAACTTGATAAATTCAGAGTCACACAACACATTATTTAAAGATGTAGAGGTGATCCCCTGAAAGACATAAAATCAGAATTCTTCAAAGGGGTTGGTTGCCCCTGGAGACCAGCGTGGAGGGGGGAAGTGTAGAACTGCAGATTGTTGATACCATAATACACTGCATGCTCTTCTGCACTGCTTGGATTTTTTTTTAAACCACATACCTACATAATTTTTAAAAAATATTTTTTTATTCTTAAAAGTATTTCAGTAAATATCTTTGTGCATAGAGAATTGCTGCCATTGAGGTTATATTTTCATGAGGTTCTGTGTTTAGGACTGCTTGTATAAATTGAAGAGTTTAAATGGAGTAACGCATGTAAACCAGTGTGCACATCACAGGCCCTCAGTGCACATTAGCAAGAAACAAATAAATCACCCGGTGTTTTGTCCAGATTCCAACCCCTTCCCAAGAGCTACCACAGAGAAATGCAGTTCTCTTGATGACATTCCACTGGGTCTTTTGCAAATACAAATGGTATTGTAGTGAGCGGCCTTGAGCCAATGTCAACTCAACTTTTGGCTGTGTATATTTGGAACAGATTCCTAGAAATGAGTGTCATTTTGCTAGATGTTGCCATGCTTGCCTTCCATAAGGACAGTACCATTTTCCACTTCTCCCAGCCTGAGTGAGCATGCTTTTTCCTCTTCGCCTCATCAAGAGAGATTATTACTCATCTGATGGGCAAAAGTGGTCTTTCAGTGGAGGTTTCTTTTATTTTTTGTTTGTTTGTTTATTTTGTACCAGAGATTGAACCCAGGAGCACTTAACCACTGAGCCACATCCCAGCCCCCTTTTGATATTTTATTTATATTTATATTTATAGACAAGGTCTCATTGAGTTGCTTAAGGCCTTGCCGAGTTGCTGAGGCTGGCTTTGAGCTCGCTATCCTCCTGCCTCAGCCTCCTGGCCGCTGGGATTACAGGCATGCGCCACCATGCCCAGCTCAGTAGAGTTTTAATTTCCATTCTCCTCACTGATACTTATCATTTCTCTTAGCCACTGCCCACTCTGAATTTCCTTTGTTTTAATCCAGCACTTTAACCAGTCTAGCTGTTCTTTACCCCAGAAGGCTCTGAGCCTATGGCTGCCTTGGCCTTGTCAATCCAGGAGTGCCTCAATTGCCCATTCATGTCATTACAGAGTGTAGAAGCACCAAGATGACCTTAGGAATCCCCTGAGCTTCAAACTTTCTCTCCCCTACCCCCATTAAATGTTAGATTTTTATGAAAATTGGGGTTGCCTACACCCTGACAGCAGAGTAGATCCATGTTTGCCTCTGAACCTCTGGCATGGAGACCCAAAAGCATCCAGGAAGCAGCCATAGCTTCAAGCCACATGGAGAAGTCCCCTGTCCCTTGGGGGAAGAGATGCCCCTTACCTCAGAAACTAGGACTTTTCCATCCACTAGAGCCTAAAACTGTAGAAACACAAAACAAAACTGTAATTGGGTCACTGGACATGACAATAAGAGGAATGGTTTCTTCGTCTACCCTTTGGTTCCTAGACCTCTGTATTCCAACTGGTGGAGAGAGTCCCCATGACAGACATTGGTTCAGTACATATTCCACATCCACCAAGACAGTGGGACAGTACCTTGACCCCCACAAAGTCAAGGCTAGCACCCCATCCACAAGCTAGCAGCTTCCCTACACCCTCAGGCCAGGCTAATTCTAGGTGACATTCTATAGTGGATCCTGTGGGAAGGAGCCACACCTTTGTCACTGTCAAGCAGGACACTTAAGCTAAGGCAATGCAAGGCGGAGTTCTGACCCAGAAACACCACCAGCTCTACACGATGCTGGCAGAGCCACTGCAGGCACAGAAGGCAAACCATAGTCAGAGCTACTTTAAATTCCTGTGGGGAAGTATCACTCGTCCCTTCAGGTTAGAGGTTCTGATGTAGTCCTGTTGTTTGCTCTTCTCCAGGGATGGAGCTGCACTCTGGACTCTGTCGCTGGCACATTAGATAATTGGTGGAGGCAGCTGCAAGACTGGCTTCAGTGAGTGAGAGCCATGCTGTCAGGCCAGTACATAGCCTCCATCCCTTCCACTGTGACTCCTCCATTCATGGGTCCATTGCTGGCACTGGAGTGGCTAAGTCAGAGGCTGGCTGCTATCCACAGAGACATCATCCTGTTCGCCAGCCTGTCGAGCACTTCCTGAACACAGATATGAGGCACAAACAGCTACATACTCAGTGCCCATCCCTGTAGGTCCCTCCACACGCCTCTACTCCAGTCCTCCATCAAGGCACCTCTCAGGCCCTTGGACAGCCATGGCTCAGGAGTAAGTCTGTCTCTACCTTAGATCACTTACAACCAAATGCACTGCTGTTCATCTACTAGTAGCATCTCCTTTCTATGCCATCTGGAGCTATGGTGGCAGTAGTCTATTTTCCACTCACATCAACCTACAGGTGAGCCTACCCATGCATAAGCCAGGACTGGATGCTTTCTCCCTCCATGATCTGGTCATAGGGAAGCCCCAGGAGGTCATAAGTATGAGCTGCAGGTGCAACAGATTCCATGAGCAGGGCTCTGGGCCACCTGCCTGTGAACTCATTTACGCCTCAGGCCTGGATGTACCATTGCCATCTTGAGATGGATTGCTACTGTGCCTGACTGACCTTATGATGACTTGATGGCTGTAAATATTCAGCTCTTGATGGACAGCTCCAGTCTCATAATTTCTTGGTGTCTGTCCCTCAGTCAATCTCTGTGGGGCCCAGCAGTACATCAGAAGCTGCTCTTTGAATGCATAGTTCTCTGATGCAGAAGGCATGGTCTAGCTAGAGGTCTGTGCCATGCATCTCCCATGGAGGCTAGCCAGAGATTCCACCTATCTCCGTGGATTCTTCTAACACTGCAGTAAAGCAGCAGAGCCAATAGCCATGCAACCTCATTCTCAGGCAAAGTTCTCTTCCTCTTTTGTTAGATTTCCCACTACTTAGTAACTGCATTGGAATAGTATTCTCCATGTGGCATACACTGCATCCCAAATCCAAATACCCTAGTTGACATGCATATCTTGCTTAATTATATGGTGCAATAACTTGTTCTTTACCTTACAAGGGAAATCTCAGCATATCTCAATGTTGGATTCCTAAAAACTTCACCTATATAGTAGGTTCCTGAATCTTTGTAAGGTTGATCTCTCATCCTCTAGCACATATGTCTTATTAGAATATTCAGAGTAATACCATACTCCTGTTTACTAGGTCCAATTGGTTTGATGACTTCAACCTAGTGGAGCAGAGCGATCTGCAGAAAGTCAAGATGACCAAGGTCTTGGAACACTGTATTGTGACAGAACTTTCCAAAGCCCCCAGAATGTGCTATGCTCTCTTCCCACCACTATATCATTGCCCATGCACCTGCTTCTGTCTGGAGGACTCTTCCCAGCCCCTTATACTTATGTTTAACTACCATTTCAATCTCTTGTGTCACTATTTCTGGGAAGCCTTCCCTAACTACCCCCACTAGGAGAATTTAGCTTCTCCTTCTTCCTCCCCTTTCCATGCACAGATAATCAGAGCACACAGCATTAAGGTGATTGCTTTAGCTCTGCCAGCCCTTCACCCCTTTCCACCAGACTGTGTGGTGCTAAAGGACATGGACTGTGCCCTCTGTATCTGTAGCCATCTGTGTTTGTGTATGGTCCAGAACTTACAGTGTCTCCCCAGGGATAAATAAATCTAATCTGGGTCCTGCCTGAGATGCAAGATTTCAGAATGGCCAGAGTTAATGACAAGTCTGTTATTTTTTTCTCCCTTCCTTGTGTAGAGTGGCTAGCAGTCATGGCTGAGGGACTAATACACTTTTTGTCTCAGGCCACTTTTTCTTCACCTCCTTAACTAGAGGCCAGAAAACCTAAATAGTTGGTTTCCCAGACTCTCTTGTGTTTAGGTGTGGCCACATGACACAGCATGGCCAAAAAGTGAAGCAGAAGTTTGCTAGAAATTTCTGGGAAATATTTTGCTTTCCTGAGCAAAAAGATATTGTGTTGGCCTTCCCCCTCCTCCCATCTTCCTGCATGGAATACAGACACAAAAGCTGAAGGTTCCTTAGCCATCTTACACCATGAGGCAACCAGCGAGCCCACTGAGGGTGGCAGAGCAGAAAGCCAGAGCAAGTCCCAGCCTCAGACAGCATCTCAGAAGCACAGCACAGCCCCAGGCTGCCTGCCTCCAGACCTCTGCTTACTTAAACAATCCCCTGACAAGCACATTTATCCTGGAGCAGAAAGCAGTCTTGAGAACCCATAGGACAGTGAGAAGAATGTTCCAAGTAGAAGTCATTGCTGGAAACAGTGTTAAGATAAACCTATCCATTTACGGATCTGTAAGGGTCTGTTGGTTGGTTTCCATTCAGCTCATGGTGCTGGTGGGGGGACTTGGAAGCAGAGATGCAGCTTCTCCTCAGGTGTTCACAGTCAGGCTGGACGTAGTCTGATGGAGTTTCACGCCAAGCAGCAGCGTGTGGTTAAGTGCAGGATTGAATACAGTTCGGAAGGGCTCCACAAAGGGGAAGGGCGTCGCTCAGGGAAGGTTTCCTGCAGGATGAGGGGCTTGAACAGACTCCAGAAGATGAATAGGATTTGTTGGCTTATCATTGGCAATGAGAAGCAAGAGGGCTAAGGAGGTACACTGCTTGGCAAGCCCCAAGCACCCAATGAGGCTCATTAAATATTAATGCTCTTTTGCTCCTCCATAGACGGTGGTTTATGTTCTCCCTCTCAGATTCATTTGTTTAGCAGATATTTATTGGGCCTTTACTGTGGATGAGGAACTGCATTAGGGGCTGTGGATACACCTGTGGACAGAACACACTGAGTACCTGAACTCTAAGAGCTTCCCTTCTAATGAGGGAGACAGATGATAGATGTTAAATGAAACAAAACAAAACCTGAAAGCTGAAGGAGGCAGGATTAGTAAACTCAGGCCTGAGCAGCTTCCTTCCATGCTTTTAGGGTCTGCCTTTCTAGATCCATTACACATCTGGCTTTCTGTTCCCAGGTGATACATTAGGAAATCCTGCTTCCTTGTTACCTAGGCAATGGTGGGGTAGGCAGGATGCCAGCTATAGGGGCCAGGTCAGCCATTGCACCGAAGGTGGCTCCCTGCGCCTTCTCAGCCTGAGAGTCTCTGCCACCCAGACTAACCATGCCCTACTGAGGCCCCCTTTCCCCTCCTCTCCCTGTGCGCAGTGTGTGTATGGTTCCACTCTGTACTGCTGTCCTTCTTCCTAATGTGGGGTACCATCTTGGCTCCCTCACAGAAGCACTCTGGCCATAGCTTTCTGCTCTCTTTCCAAGGCAAGTGCTGCTCCCACATCTGAAGGGGACTTTTCTTGCCCCAACCCTCCTCCTCCTCCAGGGTTGAGCTGATCATCCCAAACTGGGACTCTCTAAAGGGTGGAAGAGGCATTATTAATCATCACTTTAGATAACAGGCAAACCAAGACAGTGGTCTTCCATCCAGGCCTGGTGCTGAGGGCTCACCTCCAGATTGTCTCTGTGTCTCTTAGATTAGTTCCCAGACTATTCCTTGGAACATCTGGGAGATCTTCAGAGGGAAGGAACTCCACAAAAACAAAAGCAAAACAAAAATCCACATTGAAATGACTTGAAGAGACTCTGAATTAACTCCAGATAAGTAGATTTCCTTACTGCAAGACCTTCCAAGATGAATACATATTGGTAAGAGGATAGCAAGTTGTGTTTCCCAAGCCCATTTGACTATAGATTCCTTTGTGCAGAAAGCATCCCAGGGAACTAGCCCACTTTGAGAGATGCTATCCTAGAATGGAATTGTTCCCAGAGCTTATACCTAGCTCTGTCCTAATGTTAGGTATTGATATGAATACTAGGCTGGAGATGGGTTCATACTTAGTTCTGCTTTTTCCAGCTGAGTACCATTTTTCATCAGGATGCTTTTGGCTACAAGTAAGTAATGGATATCAGTAGGTATTATGGTTTGTTACTCTTATAACAAAAATTCCTGAGTTAAATATTTCCAGCACAAAATTGTCTTCAAGGACCCCAGTGTTTTCTATGTCTTTACCTGCCATCTTCAGCATGTTACTTATCTCCTTTTGTGGTCACAAAATGGCTTCAGCAACTCCAAATATAACACACAGAAACAAAGGCATCCAGTAGAAGGGCATTTCCTCCCATACATGTCTTCACCATTTATTCTTAGCAAAAGAAAAGTTTTCTAGATGCCCATTGCACACAAACCTATAGAACTCTTCTCAGGTCCCAAAGGTTAGTAGGGTAACCAGCCTTTCCAGTTGCCCAAGACTGAAGGATTTCCTGGAATGCAGAACCATTAGTCCTAAAACCAGGACATTCCTGGGCAAGGAATGGACCATGTGACTGCCTTAGTCATTCCATTAGGGAATGGTACGATCACAATTGGGTTGAACTAATCAGGATTTACAGCCCTGAAGTGAGAGAGGAGACTAGCTTTCCTGAAAATGGAACTTTGAACACTCAAACAATACCTATTTTCTTATGGTAAGGAAGGGGGAAAAAGGCTGTTGGATATGCAATCAACAGGGCTGAAAAATAATGGGCCTGCAAAATAAGATATAACAGAGCTATGAAATAAGTTATAATCATTCTCTTCTCATGCTGTTGTTAAAAATCAGATAAAATGACATATGATATGCTTTACTTATCAATAATGTAAAGCAATTACAGTAATGGTATATTTTTATTCAGCACTAACTATGTGCAATGCTATGTGCTAACAGCATTACATGCATTAAAGGCATTACATGTGTCATATCATACATCTGTATGATCTTTATGTCTTTATGGAACATCTGTAAAATGTGGTTTGCATCCTAGGGAACAGGGATGCAAACCACATTTTACAGATGTTCCATAAAGACATAAAAAGGATAATTGATTTATCCAAGGTCATACAACTCATAAATGGTAGAGGCAGGCCTCAAAATCAAGTCTGTCTGACAGCACAATGCCCCTATTTCGTGTGTGTGTGTGTGTGTGTGTGTGTGTGTGTATACATTATATGTATACAATTGCATACATATAAAATTGCATTCTAATTCTTTTAAATATGGTATCCTGAATATGATGTCTATGGTAATTTCCAATCATTCTAAATTCATTTTACTCTTCAACAATGCACATTACTGAAAGGGAGGAATACTTGGCCACTTTAATAAAGATTATTATATAAAAGGAGTTATGTTTACAAAATCAGAAGATACAGTTAGTTTATGTTTTTGCACATTATCCATTGTAAAAAATTTCCCAAGGTACAATGATTATTTAATCATAGTATGTCACATGAGCATGTGCCAAAGTACATTTTCCAAATTATAGTTGTCTTTAAGCACATGAGCTATGTCCTTGTCAATGACCAGTTTCTCAGTCCTGTGTAGACTGGGAGCCCATTTTCACTCCAGATTCTTCCATAGCTGAACATTCTGTGTCAATAGCAGTTTTAGAAATTTCTCGGCCTTGGTTAATCTTTGCTTCAGTTTCTCCTGCACTGACTCATACTCAGCCATGATTCAGGCAAACTTTTTCGGTAGGTCTACTGACCCATTCATTCAGATGACCCTCTTTTCCAGTTCTGCAGGTTCACTTCTGATATTTGTAATATTTATATCCAGTAGAGCATCTTTCATCAATTTGCTTCCCTTTCTCTTCCAGAAGAGATTTGGTATCTACTCAGTTTCCATGAGATCATCTTTAACAGACAGAACAAGTCTGAGTAGCAAATACTTTTTGTTTTTTGTGTTTTGTTTTGGTATCAGGGTTTGAACCCAGTGGTGCTTAACCACTGAGCCACTTCCCTAACCCTTTTTTTTTAATTTTTTTTATATTTATTTTTTAGTTGTAGGTGGACAGAATATCTTTATTTTATTTTTATGTGGTGCTAAGGATCAAACCTAGTGCCTCATGCATGCTAGGAGAGCACGCTACCACTGCACCATAACCCCAGCCCTTCCCTAACCCTTTTTATATTTTATTTTGAGACAGAGTTTTGCTAAGTTGCTTATGTTCTCACCAAGTTGCTCAGGCTGACTTTGAACTTGCAATCCTCCTGTCTCAGCCTCCTGAGCACTGGGATTACAGGCATGAGCCACCACAGCCAGCTAGCAAATACTTTTAATATTTGTCACTCTCTGGTTGCCAATTTTTCTGCCTTTAATGTTAAGTTTGCTGAACTCCCCAAAGGACCTGCCATTACTCAAGCCCACAAACTGAGTGATTCCATCATCTGCCACCACAGCGAGTTTGCCTTCCCTGATGATGTACATCCCTCATCCAATATCCTCCACCTTGCAATTGTGATAATTTCCAGGACCATAGATGGGCTCCAACTCCACCAACAGATCAGCTTCACAGTCAGCAAAAATGAGAACCTTTGTTAATGTGTTTCAGTAAACACTAATGGCCATTTCTGCTCTTAGTTTATCAGGTAGAGACCTCAAGACTTCTTTCTTGTCAACTGCTTTTGTCATTGCTCCATAGGTAGTTGAACCATCTAATAAGGTCTACTTTCATATTGGAAATCACAGAACCAAAGTTACCAACAATAGTAGCAAAAATTAATTATCCAAAGGAAATTAATCACCACAAAGACATTCAGAATCCCTCATAGGAGGTGATATTTTTCCAAAGAGAGTCAAAGTCATTGTAAGCCAGTCAAAGCAGGTATATATGTTTTCTAGCCCCATGGCCAAATTCAGGATTATTGACATCAGGATAGACTATTCCAAAGACATTTTAAAAGTACACACACGAATTTCAACAGATGATGACAATGAACATAACAAGGTCAGAAATCCTGAAGACATTTGGATAGTTAGTCATTGTTTCTGTTCTCTGGAAGAACTCAAACACACAAAAGAGCCTTAACGTTTTGTCTGATGTAATTTCAGGATTGTTACATCCCATTTTAGAATACAGAAGATCACTTAGTACCCCTGATAAACATCAAATTTAAATTGCTAGCTTAATTTTTTTTCTCTATGAGTTAAAATAAAAGTTTTTATTTTTTTTATTTTTTAAACATTTTTTTCAGTTGTTGATGGATCTTTATTTTATTCATTTGTTGCTTGTATGTGGTGCTGAGGATCGACCCAGTGCCTCACGCATGCTAGGCAAGCACTCTACCACTGAGCTATAGCCCCAGCCCTCAAAATAAAAGTTTTTAAAAGGACCAGGATATAGTTCAGTGGTAGAGGGTTACTGGGTCCAATCCTCAGCAGTTCAAATAACTAAATTTGTGTTGAACTAATTAGTTCATTAATCAATTAGCTAATGTAAGCTCCCATAGGGTGGGATCTCTCCCTTAATTTTTCTGTACCACCCCACCCCAACAGCTAGCACAGGGCTGGGGCTGGGGAATTGTGTAATGACCACTCTTTGAGTGACAGCTGACAGATGACAGTGCTTGTGAGAAGCCACCTATAAGGGGATGAGACAAGCAGAAGAGGAAAGAGGAAAGAGCTGAGGAAGAAGGTGGCCTGTGATAACTCCAGCCTTGGACTAATGGGAAAGGAGGGTCTGGAGTGGAAAGCACAGTTCGCACTAAGGGTCAGGGGCCAGGCTTCTGTGTGCTTGTCCCAGATGGTCTTCAGTGATTGAACTGTTTTGCCATCTGCATCCAAGATGCCACAGCTGGAAAATAATGGTCTTCATTTCTCCTGCTCCCTCCAGTCCATCTGTGCCCCATGACCTGAGGGACTCCTCCCCCTCCTCACTCACTGTCTTCATTTCCGAGAGCTGATGTAATCACAAGCTGGGTGGCTTTAAACAACATATATTTATTGTCTCACAGTTCCAGAAGCTGAAAGTCTGAAATCTCAGTGTTGGCAGGGTCACGCTCTCCCTGGAGTCTCTAAAGGAGGATCTTTCCACTCTTCTTCCATCTTCGGGTGGTTGGCAGCAGTCCTTGACTTCCCTTGCCTTGCATCTCAGTCTGCTTTGTGCTGCTATGGGACTGAGCCTGGGTAATTTATAGTGAACAGAAATTTCTTTGGCTCACAGTTCTGTAGGTTGCGAAGTCTAAGATCAAGGGGCTGGCGTCCGGCAAGGGCCTTCGTGCTGCATCATTCCGTGGCTTAGGCAGAAGGACAAGAGTCTAAGAGC
This sequence comes from Geosciurus inauris, assembly GCA_004024805.1. NCBI lineage: Eukaryota > Metazoa > Chordata > Mammalia > Rodentia > Sciuridae > Geosciurus > Geosciurus inauris. Next base: position 12,067 of record PVHX01021464.1, read on the forward strand.
AAGAGGGGGCCTGACTGGCTTTTACAACATTCTTGCAATAATGAACCACTTCCACAATGACATTAACCCCCCTGGTGACCTAAAGGACCCTCTCTCAACACTGTTGCACTGGGCATTCATATCTAAACACATGAGTCTTGGGGACACATTCAGATCATATCAGTTAGTAGCAATATCACTCCAATCTCTGTCTTCTTCCTGTGCATGTATCCCTCTCTATAAGGACATCAGTCACTGGATCCATTATGATTTATCTTAATGTGATCACATCTGCAAAGACCCTATTTCCAAAAAAAAAAAAGAAGTCACCTACATAGGAACTGGAGGTTAGAGTTTGAATATATCTATTGGGAGTGGGGCAGACACCATTTAACCTACAACCAATGCTACCAACCTCTGGATGCCCCCAGATTCTTCTGTTTTGAACTCAAGACTTTTCTGCCTTTCTGAGACAAATGGCCAAAGCCTTCTTCCTGGGATGTCCCTTCTGCCATCTTTATCCAAAGATGAAGCTATGCTCCCTCTTTCCCAGAAATGCACTTTGCAAAGCCCCGTGTTTCAGACAGCTGCAGCTTTGACAGAGGGCAGTCTCTCCTGCCTGTGCTCCTCTCATCCTCACGACAACAGACGGTTTATCCTTATTCCCATTTATAGATGAGAAAACTGAGGCACAAATTAAGCAAGGAAATGGCAGAGCAGGGATTTGAACCAGGCCTGCCTGACATTGGAGTCCGTAATCTTCTGTACCGTGTTCTGCTGCCCCCAGCTTCCCTTGGTCGGGGTGTCTGCCAGCCAGCAGGAGGGTCCATGTGAAGCTCATCTAGCAACTTATAAAGTGTCATGGGAAAAGCTATAAAAAGAATGAGAAAGAAGACAAAATTGGGGTCCTGTGTTTTGGTCACTAAGAGGACTCAGATAAGGAATCAGATCACATGAAAACAGGTGTTTAGGGGCAGGTGTTTCGTTAAGAAGGAATTTGCATCCATAATCTTTTAAAATTGATTTGAAGGCGATGTCATATAAATTTTGGTTCTTTTTCTCTGTCCTACTTCTATAAGCCTCATTCATGGTGAAAATCGTTTTGCATCCTCCAGCCTGCGGTGTCCTGGAAGATAGTTTGGTTTGATAGATGTTCAGGACTGGTCACGCAAGCATGATCCCACTGTGAACATGATTTCCTCTGATGGGAGACCTGACTGTTGGACATGCAGGCTGGTTTTACTGAGCAGACTATTATCTTCAGTTGAATTGAGTGACTCTTGCAGGCTGTGATCGCCACCAAGATACTCCTGAAGATACGCAGGCCAGCCCTAGGCTCCTCTGTAGATGTAATCTCTCTGATTGAATTTTTAATAATAGCGACTAACATTTCATTTAAGCATTCAGTGATTTTCTTGCTGAGTGCGTACCATTAGGTATTCTGTCTGGGTGCTGCAGAGACAGAAATAAACAGTCCCCGTCAAAGAACTTGGGTTTTATTGGAGGGGACAAGTAATGGCAACCAATTCAATAGGAGAGAAACTGCACCAGGTAGGATTCTTAGTTATACGTGTCACACAAGTTCAAATAAGAGATAAGACCCAGGCTCAGTGTTGCCTGAAGACAACAGTGAGGGACAATGTGGCTGCCCAGAATGCTCAACCACACCTCAGGAATTTTCCCATGGATATAATCTCCCCACCCTATTACCTATTGTTAGGTCGGAGGCAGACACAGAAAACCAGACCCTGTGCGCCGCGGCGCTGCACCAACACAACACCAGGAGCCAGCCCACTCACTGTCGCGT
>PVHX01021464.1:13952-29828 GCA_004024805.1 Geosciurus inauris
ACCGGAAGGGGTCTGACATCACCTGCTGCACCAAACCAATCTCAGAAGACACTGGACTCTAAGTCAACACCTCTTCCTGGCCTCAAGCCTGCCTTTTCCGGATGGGGAGAGGCTATATAACCCTGTGTAACACGAGGCACAGCGCCATTTTCCCAACCTGTTCGAGCCTGGTGACTGGCCGGGAAACTGGTCCGGGAGCATATTTCCTGGAATAAAAGCCTGTGTTGGTCCTGTTTCACCTCCATCTGGTCGTTCGTCTTACACCTATAACTTTGGTACCTAGGTGAGGTGCTATATCTTAGAAACTCCTCGTGGGAATCCATGGAATGAATATCCAGACACCTTCATCACAGCTGCTTTCTAGATGATTCTATCTTGCCTGCATGCAGTCATCAGTGCCCATGATGTCCTTCCACCTCCACATCTTATCAGGGCACCTTCTTGAGGGAAACCAAGATGAACAAGAAACCCATGCTGTGATGGAGACCAGGAAATGTCATTTTAGTTTTCCAATCCTAGATGAGGCCCAAGGTTGGTGACTCAAGAGACCTAAAACTGCCATCCCTGGAACAGGATGAGAGAAACATGGATCAGGAAATGGGAGCTGGTACCCAACTCTGCTCTGCCTCTGGGTCTTTGTGTGATCTTAGAAGTTCTTGTCCCTTTCTGAATCTCAGTTTCCCCAGGTGACCCTGGGGATGTTCTTTAAGCTCCATGATTGTGAGGGTTCATGCCAACTGAACTTCTGGGCCTCAATTTCTCTTGCCAATAAAGGGGTAGTATCACCTGTTCTTTCTTGGGAGGGCTTCCCATTGAAGAGATTTTTTTTTTCCAGCCAACACTAAAGAGATGAGGAAGGCCCTGGTAGTCTTCGTAGCTCCATTTGGTTGCAGCTGGCACAGGTACCCTCCGAGCCTGAGGACCACCTGCCCCACCTGGCCTCAGGTGCTCTTTTGGGGGTGGAAACTGGGTAGAGACTTTGAGGGAGGGGATGGACTCACAGCTTTGAAGTTTGAGTCCATGCTCCACCAGTTCCTTACTGGGTGGGCTTAGGTAGATTAAATGACCCCTCTGAGGGGTTTCCAAATTCATATGAAGGGATTACTAATAATAGATAAGATAAACACAGGAAAATTCCCAGTTTAGGCTTGAGATACAGATTGACTCAGTTCAACTCTTTTCCTCTTTTCTGCCCCAAGCTTGGGGGCTTCACTGTGGTGACCCTGGCTCTGGACACCTTGGATTATGCCTATGTGGGCTGCAGGAAGCCTGGGAGATGCCCAGGAGGCCTGGAGCACTCAACAGCGGGAAACGTGCCCTGCCTTTCCCTGCCTTGTGAACAGGTCTCAGGAGCTCTTTAAGAGGCATTTCCCACCAAGGCCCTGAATTTCTACTCAACCCAAGATCCCAGCTCTTCAGGGGAAGGGGGGCCACTACAGGGCCCCCAGGAAGATGATATTCCCAGGTGTGGACCATGTTCACTTTGAACTTGGGAGGATGGGAGCCTCTGCCCAACAGCTGTCCAGGCAGGGGTGGCCCTCAAGCTCGGGATGCTGTATTCCTCCCCCTGCAGAAGTGCCTTAGAGCCTCCATCCAGGCCCTGTCAGTCTTCTCAAGAGAGACTAACCCCTCCACCCTGTGTGGTTTTGTCGTTGCCAACTTCTGCCAGGGAGCCAGCAGGGAGCCCTGACCCTTCAGAGCACCCAGCAGAACTTCAGCCACTTCAACTATGTCACCCTCTGGTGAGCTGTCCCCAAGGTCTGGGCAAGTGGGTCAACCTCCCTTATTGATTCTTCATAAATTTACCTATCCATCCACACAGATTCACCAGACCCATCTGCTCATTAACCTTCCTATCCACTTGCCCAGCCATGCTGGCACGCATCCTTCCAATGGCCCACTGACTCGTTCACTCCTTGACTTACTGCTTCAGTCATTTGCTCATTTCTCCTTTAACTGGTATTCCTCTGCCAGGCCGTCCACTCTTTCCTCCATACGCCCAGAAAGCATTGATGGAGGCTTTTGGTAGGCCAGGAAACAGGTACTGTCTTTAACTCTCTGCTCCTGGAGAAAGATAAGTTCTCTAACAAGAACAATTGAGGAACTCGAAGAATGGTGGAGGCCCGTGCATCTCATGTGCCTACTTTGTTTATTTCTCTGGACCTGGTGCAGAGTGGAGCTAATACTATGCCTCCATTCACTGCATTGACCCATCACTGGCTCATCCAAAGCCTTGCTCTTATTTTAATTATTCCTTTTTATCCTCATTCTTCCCTCTCTTCCTCAAAAGTAATCGTGTACTTAATGTCTAATATTTCTTTTTCTTTTTCTTTTTTTTTTAAGCAGGACTAAGGATCAAAACCAGGGCCTCATACATGTAAGGTAAGTGCTCTAACACTGAGCTACAACCTCAATCCCTTTTTGCTTTTTAATTTTGTGACAGGGTTCCACTAAGTTGCTGAGGCTGGCCTTCAACTTGCAATCCTCTTGCCTCAGCCTCCCAAGTGGCTGGGATTGTTAGGTGTATATCACCAAGCCCATCTATGTCTAGCTTTTTGCTTGTGGGAATTCTTATAAAGTGAAAGTCATAATTCTAAAAACCTACATTTTAATTATATAAATTGTACTGTATGAGAAATCTCATTTCCTTTCTTTCTTTTTACCCTGTAAACTTTTTTTTAGGATTCGTGTTGCTATATGTGCATCTACATATTCATTATCCTTCCCTGCTACACAGGACTCCATGATGCACATACACCCCGTTTTGCCCAACAACATACTGGGTCCTCAGTCAGCATCCCCATTCTTGTAGCTTCAGATTTTGCTGGGCTGCAAATATTCATACCCAGAAGTGGCACTGTGGGTCACAGACCATATACATACTTAATTTGAGTACGTACCTCCAGGCTGCTGTCCATCCTCATTCCCATTGCCAATGTCAAAGCTCCAATTTCCTTACACCCCTGTCCACAGTTGACATCTGACTTTCTGATTTCTGCCAGTCTAATAGATAGAAAATAACTTGTTTTTTTCCATTTCTGTTTCTCTGATAACCAATAAGTTTGAGCATCCTTTCCAAGTCCTTTGAGTTTCCTTTTCCATAAATTACTTCTTTGGGTGATTATTTTTCTCTTTCTCTTTTATTTCCTCCTACTGGCATTGCTATCTTCTTGATGACTTACAAGAATTTTTCATATATTGCAGATATTAGCCCCTTGTCAATTTTAAACTTTGCAAATAACTTCTCCCATTCTATCAGCTATTAACTTTATCCATGATATATGTCACTGACCGAAAATCCACAATGTCAGTGTAATTGAATTCATAAATTGTTTTTCATTATGGCTTGCCCTCAATGCACACAAAACTAGTCTACATTTTCTTAACTTTATACTTTTTACCTTTCACGTTTTGTCTATAATCCATGTGGCATCCACCTGTATATATGATGTTAAATAGTGATTTCAGTTTCCTTTCCTTTCTTTCTTTTATTTTTATTTTTTATTTTTTGGCAGTACTGAGATTGAGCCCAGGACCTCGCCCATGCTAGGCAAACCCTGAGCTACATCCCTGGCTATTGTATTTTATTTTGAGATAGGGTCTGTAAATTGTCCAGGCTGGCCTTGAACTTGTGGTACTCCTGTCTCTATCTCTCTCATATTTAGGATTACTGGTGTGCACCACTGTGCCTGGCTCAGTTTTCTTTTTTCTTTTCTTTCCCCCATATCCTGGATGAGTTTTCTCAACAATCTATACTTTCTCTAGGTTCTAATCCCACTTTTATTGTGTAGTACCATGGAATTCCTATTTATTCATGTGCTCCTCTCTGAACTCTGTTCTGTTCCTTTGGCTCATTAGCCTGTCTTATACCAGTAATCACTTTTTAAATTACATCCCTCTTTACTTTCACTTTTCAAAGTTATTTTGCTATTCACAGATTTTTCTTTCTCTGCATATATATTTATAGGAGTTTATTGAGAGGCTGAAGAAATCTAGCAATAATGTGGATAGGGATGGTATTGAATATCTAAATTACTTTTGGGAGAATTAATTTATAACAATATTAAGTCATCCCATCCAGAGTGGAATGCTTTTCCATTACTCAAATAATCTCCTATGTTTTCTATCAGAGTTCAAGATTCTGTCCTAAAGATTGCATCATATTCTTGCCTAAGTTAATTTCTAAGGTATTTCATAGATATCGTGAGTGGCATACTAATGTTTGGGGTTTTCTTTGTTTTTTGGTTTTTTGCAGCATGGGGTATTGAACCCAGGACCTCCCACATGCCAGATAAGCACTCTACCACTGAGCTATATCCCCAGCTCTTTTTTTTTTTTAAACCCTTTCTTTCTTTCTTTTTTTTTTTTTTTATAATGTCTTTATTTTATTGCTTTGTATGTGGTGCTGAGGATCGAACCCAGGGCCTCACGCATGCAAGGCAAGCGCTCTACCGCTGAGCTACAATCCCAGCCCCTCCCCAGCTCTTTTTAAAAAAACATATTTTTTAGTTGTAGATGGACACAGTACCTTTATTTTATTTATCTTTATGTGGTGCTGAGTATGGAACCCAGGGCCTCATGCATGCCCAGCAAGTATTCTACCACTGATATATAATCCCAGCCCTCTTCAGCCCTTTTTAAAAATTTTTTTCCATATATTTTATTTGTGCATTATAGTTGTACATAGTGATGGGATTTGTCGTTACATAGTTGTACATGCACATAGTGTAACAATATAATTTGGCCAATATTACTGCCAAGTATTTTCCCTTTCCCACCCATGGTCCCTTTAATCTACTCTATTGCTCTCCCTTTGATTTTCATGAGACTCATCCCCAACTTTCTTTTCCTTTTTCCTCTCTTGTTTCCATATATGAGAGAAAACATATGACCCTTGACCTTCTGAGTATGCCCAGCCCTTATGTTTTTTAAATATTTTTAGTTGTTGATAGATCTTTATTTTATTCATTTATTATTTATATGTGGTGCTGAGGATCGAACCCAGTGCCTCAGGCATGCTAGGCAAGCATTCTACCACTGAGCTACCCTAGCCCTTATTTTTAAGTTGTATTTTTTTGTTGGTTCTTGTCATTATAGAGAAAGTCTACTGATTTTTATCTCACTACTGACAACATTGATGAATCCTCAGTTCTCTTTGTTTTCTGGTAAGCTGAATGTGTCATCTAAGAAAAATGACAGATTTATCTGGTCCTTTCAAAATATGCACCTCTTCTCTTCCTTTCATTAGCACATTGACTGGGACCCCCACCTGTGAGATAAACAGTATTGGTGATAGTGGCTATTCCTGCCTTATTTTTGTTCATAAAAACAACATATTGACTGAAATGGTTAAAATGATTGCTGAAATTTTTTGGAATATTACCTTTTCCAAGTTAATTCCCTGTGTAATCCAAGTGGATTGAATTTTTTTAAAGCACAAATTAATATTAACTATATTGAATACTTTTTTCCACATCAATTGAAACAATCATGATTTTTCTCAATAAGTCTATTAATATGGTGAATTATGTTGGTGGCTTTATTGAGATGGAAATTTTTCCATCTGATTATGATGCATCTTAAAATATTCTGTTGCATCTGGTTAGCTAGTATTTTATATAGGATTTTTGCATCTAAATTTATAGGCAAAACTGAGCTAATTTTGCGTTATCTTTTTTTGCATTATCTCATTTGGAAATCAAGGACAGGTTAATTTTATTAAATGAGCTGGCAGCTTAACTTTCCTTCTGGAATAGTCTATATGAATTAGAAACTAATTATTCTTTTATAAGTTAGTGAACTCATGTGAAAAGCTATCTGAAGAACTTAACAGTTCTTCAAAATAATTGTAGTTAACAGCCGTTAACTACAATGTCATTCCTTTAATATGTATTTATCTATTCAAGTTTTATGTCCTATGAATTTTCTATTTTTCTAGAAGTGTGTCCACTTGATCCAGGTTTTCAAATTGTAATTTTCTTAATCATTTTTTCTTCACATGAGACTAGCAATAATACAGATGTTACAGCAGGATGTAGAGGGAGGCACATCTCACACAATGGCAGGAACACCAAGTCATCATGCCTATGAACCCACAAAAGGATCTGTAGTTATTATGTTTTTTATTATGACTTTTTCCCATGTTTTAATTGGTGCACTATAATTGTTGTTACATAATTGTACATGCACACAATGTAACAATATAATTTGGACAATATCATTCTCTAGTACCTCTCCATATCCTGCCCTTGTCCCTCCCCCTAGTCTCTTTCTTCTACTGATTTCCCCCTTGATTTTCATGAGATCCCCCTCACATCTTTCTTTCCTTTCTCCTCTCCTGCTTCCACCTATCAGAGAAAACATATGACCCTTCACCTTCTGCATTCGGCTTATTTCACTTAACATAATGGTCTCAAGTTCCATCAATTTTCCTGCAAATGACATAATTTAATTTTTCTTTATAACTGAACAAAACTCCATTGTGTATGCATACCACATTTTCTTTATCCATTTATGCACTGGCGGACACCTAGGCTGGTTCCATAATTTGGCTATAGTGAATTTATTATGTTTTTAACCTCTCTGGAATCAGCAAATATTGTCTGGGTTTTGTTCTATATTTAGTTATATTTTCATCTTTTTTGTGTGTGTGTCTGTTTTTATGATTAATCTTGTTAGTTAGTTAAGATTAATTAAGATTAATTAATTAATCTTAATTAATCTTTTCAAAGAACCAGCTTTTGGCTTTGATAACCTTCGTTAATTGTTATTGCTGATTTTCTCTAGGTTATTTATTTCTGTCCCAAGTTTTTTTTCCTTCTTCTTGTTTTGCTCTTTTGCTCTCTTGTTCAGTCTCTTGAGTTGAATGCTTAGCTCATTTATCATTCATTTTTAGAGTATTCTTTTCCTGACAAATGAATTTAAAAATATAAAAAATATAGATTCATTTGTCATTTGAAATGGCTTTGGTCATTTCACAAATGTGGATGCATAGAAAGTATTTTTAAAATAAGCTAATTTTAAGAATTTCATAATTTCCATTGTAGTTTTTTTAACCCATGGATAATTTAATAATTTGCAATTTGATGTCCAGATACATGGGAATTTAACCATTAGTTTGTTATAAATGTCCTTTAATATCTACATTTATTGTATTTATGATCAGAAAACATTGTGGCATATTGATCCCTTGGGGTTTTCTTTCAATCCTCCATGTGGCTCATAGATAGATGGTCTCTTTTTCAGATATTCTGTGTGTGCACAGACCACATAGTACAGAGGATGTAAGTGTGTTCTTTGTGCTCTTTTGCATTCCAACCAGCAGTGAACACGGTTGAGAACTCTCATGATAACCTGATTCCTTCTCTTTTCAGGTGATCTGCATTTCCTCTTGGGAAATTTTCAGAATTTTCTCTTTGTATTGTTGGTCTTAAATTTGCATATGTGCTTGTGCTTTTCCTTTACCTCCCCTGATTGACATTCTCTGATCCCTTTTAATCTTAGGTCTTCCTTTTTTTTTTTTTTTTTCTTTCATCTAGTGCATTTGTGCTCACTCTTTCTACAAATATTTCCTCCTATTTTTTGCCCTCTCCTCTGTGCTGCTTTTGACATTTCTACTTTTGTCCTCCACATCTCTTATATTTTCTCTTATTCTATTTCTTGATCCATTTCCTATTGCCCATATTGAGAGTTTTCCCACCTGATCCTCAAAATTCACTGCTGATTTCATCTATTGCCTTCTTTACTCCATCCCTGATTCTTCTACTTGGTTCTTTTTTTTTTTTTTTTTTTTTTTTTTTTTTTTTTTTTTTTTTTTTTTTTTTTTTTTTTTAAGTTTTCTTATTCTTACTTCATGTTGCTATTACCTTCTCTCACGTCCTTAAGTAAACTTAAAGCATTTAAATGCAGAATCCATCTGTTCCAGCAAGTTGCCCTCAGATGTGTTTCTTTCTTAGTTGGTGTACTCTTTCAACCTGGGAGCCAGTGTTTCCCTTGGGAGTACCATGATTCCGACTGGTGATGTGGTCTAAGGGTAAGCTGAAGGAAGGCCCTAGTCTGTATTGGGGTCCTGACTTAAAACAGGAGAGCACAAAGCACCCCACAGGGTTTGGAAGTTGAGCACTTCCTTTTGCAGGCACTTTCTCTGACTGGGACCCTCCCACAGGGAAGCAGCATGGATAGGAGGCATCTCCCTGGAGGTGCAGGGTTGGGAGGACAGGGAGTGATTGTCCAAAGCAGCATGGGTGACACTAGTGCTCTCCTCCAACCCAGCTTCTCACTTTTATCTCTCCCTACCCTGATCCACCCCAAGGTACTGTTAGTTTCTAGAATCCCACACTGCCCACCCAGTTCTGTAGTTTCTCCGGGATGATTTAGGGATTGATGTGGGCAGCCATCTTGGCAGGAAGTCATCACATTGCCCATTCTCACATCTGACCCACTGACCTCCAAATTTGGCTCACAGTTTCCTGTATGGACTCATCCTGGTATTTCCTCACAGAACAATCTGTCTGGTCATACACAGCTCCCCAGAAGGGGGAAGCCTCCCCACAGAGCATCTTCCTATAACCTGAAGGTCTCCAGTGGGGTTTGTCATACCAGTTTATGGTTATGGACAGGAAAACCAAGACCAATGAGGAATCCTAATGCTCATCCTGCCAGGAGAGTAGAGAAAGCCCCAGAGGGATTACGAACAGAGCCAAGGAGTGCAAGTGCCCGTCTGTGGTGACAGTTCTTGCTCTGTATTTCAGGAACTTTTGTCAGGTGAGAGGCCTCCCTTGACATCCTTGATCCTCCCCACACCCTACAGGCTGTCTCCTCTCCCTCCTTCCCAGACCCCTTCTCCTCCCTGACCCAACACTCCCTTCTCTCCCCAGGTGTGGTCCAGATCCTAGGCTTGAGGGCTTCCCTGTTCCCCTTGGGGGCCCAGCTCCTGCTCAGAAGTAGCAGTTCATGCCTTCTCCTCCCTGGATCTGGCACCATCTTAGGAGGCCATAGTGAGGCTGTGAAAAAAAAAATCTATCACCATCCTCTCTCAACATAATCCCACCCCCTCTGGCCATACCTCATACCTTCCATGGCTCACTTCCCCTCTCCATGCCCAGGACCCTCACCCCAATCTCCCCTCCCCCCCTCACACACTCCTGTCTCAAGGAGACTGAGCTCTGGGAGGTTCAGCAGTAAGAGTGGACTGAGGTCTTTAGCACAGCCGCTTGCAAGTCCCTACCTCCTGGCCTGCTTTTCTGGTCTGTCTCCAGTATCCTTTACCTCCTCTTCCACCTGGCCTTCCCATCCAAACTTCAAGACCCTCTGAAGACCCCAGCATCTTCCTGTCCTGCTCTGCCTCTCCCACCCAGTGAGCATAGGACAAGACATTCAATGCTTCCTTGCAATTATTTCATGCACAAGAGGGGTGAGTGGCCTCAGTTCTGAAGGCTGATTGTCTTTCCCAGGGGTCCTTCTGCAGAGGGAGATCAAGGGACCAACTCAGGTAGAATTGATGGACCTCTGTCCTGTTCAAAGAATACCTGCAGGAGCTGGTAGCCCCCTGGAAACATTTCCCATTTTCCCTGGGGAGTCTGTATAGAGTGTAGGCTGTGTCCAGTGTGTGTCTAAAAGAATGCGTGTGGGAATGCCACTGTGTGTGTGTGAGTATGAAGGGCTTAAAGGGTGAACAGGAGCTAGGCAAACTCAACAACCCCGGGCCTTCTCTGACCCCTGGGGAGATGAGGATTGCAAGGGCTGGGCGCCACCTACTGGACATGAACTGTACTGTATGCCATAAGCCACTTCCCCTTTCTCCCTGCCCGCCAACACACACCTGCGAGAGTACTTTTCTGATCCCAGCTCCTGTTCTGGAGTTCAATCCACTTGCTTGTCACCCTTGCTCCCCATGACAGTCATGCAGAAACTGAAGACAGGGGGCTTGTCCTCCTGAGCCACCTTGTTCTATCCCAGAGAAAGAGCCCTTGGAGGGGAGGCGGGCGGGGCTCACATCCTAGCCTTGGCAGATCACTTAACCTCCCTGAACCTCAGGCCACTTAACTACAAAATGGGCTGATAGTGTCTAAGACACTGAATCCTTGTGAAGTTTACATAAAATGTAAGATGAAACCATTAAGTTGGGAGGGCAGGGCAGCGACTAGAAGCCAGTGGGGCCAGCCTTGTATTCTCTCACCTGGTGAGGTAAGGGCTGCCCACAGGCTCTGAGCAGAGACATAGCCTTCCTCCTGAACTGCTGCCCTGACCCACCCAGACAGCTTCCCGGTCCACCTTTCCAGGGAGCCCACGTCCAACCAGAGGCTCCATCCCACCCCAGGGTGCCATGGATGGTGCTAAGCAGCCACTCAAAGCTCTTCGTGGGGAGGCATGGACCCCACCTTCCAGGGCACCTCCCAGTCCTCTCTCTGCACCCCTAACCCTCTGGCCATTAAGTCCTGCCAATCCAACCTCTCACAGGTCCTCTCTTCACCCAGCCACAGCATGATCCCTGCCCAAACCCTCCTTTCACAGGCACTTCTCTACTCTCCAGCAGGAACTTTCTGGAGCTCATGGCTGAATCTCTGTCCTGCCGAAAGCCTGGCTCACAGAGGAAAGGCAAACACCACAGCCTGGCATTTTGGCCCTTGGGTGTGAGCTGGCCTCATCTCCCTCCTGCTCTCCACTCCTCTGCCGGCCACAGGTCCCATCTCTGCACCTTTGCTGTGCTCTTCTTCAAACCTCACTGTGGTTCTTCTCAGGGTTATGGACAGCAGGTGCGGGGTTGAGGGGGGGTCAGCAAAGCCCCTAGGGACTGTACTCATGTTGTTTCCTCTTTGTCCAAAGGCTTATGGAGGAAAGACATGCACACACATTCAGAATGGGGTTGGGGTCAAGGGCAGAAGGGCAGCTGCCAGCCTACACAGACTGTTGTCAGCTGGACACCATTAGAATAGCCATCCCCTGCCAACCTAGGCCAGGAATTGATCCTTAGCCCTGCCTGGGAGCCCCCTGGTCATTCCTGAGTCCTATGCTATGAGGAAATGAAGACAGTGTCAGGGAGCCCAAGGCAGGGCTGGTTCAGGGAGGGGCTCGGAACCCATGCCTCAAGAGGAAATGGTGAGGCCCTGAGACCATCTGGTCCAGGGAAGCCTATTCCAAACCCCTAGAGGCCACAAGCAGCAAGGCTAGCATCTCAGGGATATTGTTGGGGCCACAGGATGGCCCTGTTTATCTCCTCCTTCACAGGTCAACCTTGACCAGTTACGATGTCATGAACAGAGGAGAGATTTAGACCAGCTGGGTACAGGGCCTATAGACTTTGCCAGTCAAGCCTCCTCATGGCCCCCAACCTGGATTCTGCTGCTGTCACCTGTGCTGAGGCAAACACTCACACAGTCAGGTGAGCAGGGACTAACTCTACATGGGGATGGATCTGGTGTGGAGTTCAACACAGAGGTACCCCTTTGACAGGACACAGGGAAACTGGGATGTGGGACTTACAGGGATTCAGGCATCATGAAGCTAGGGCAAGGTTCAGAGTCTCAGGCTCTTGCTATGCAGCCTGAAGACCAAGACAGGCCATGATATGTCCCTTCAATGCTCCATGTCAAGGCTTTGCTATCTGCAACCTACCCCTGAGCATGCATCAGCGGGCACAGGGCCGGCACAGGGAGTAACCCAACAGGTCTATAACTCCTCCAGAAGAAGGGCTAAGCAAGGGTGGGGTCTCTGGCAGCCAGAGGAGTTCCAAAGGACATTTGCCTTTCCTAGTTCTGTTTCCCCTCCACCCCATGCAGAGTCAGCACACAGCCCCATGGGGGAGGGTTGGTAGAAAGAAATAGATTTATTTTCATGTACAAAGCGGTCAGCCCACGGGACCACATACAACAGGTGCACAGAGTCCTAGAAAAACGCATCTCTCTAAAGGCAACTCAGAGTAGGTAAGGCAGGTGGCCCCTCCCCCGCCCACAACACACACAGAACAAAACAGAAGAGAGAAACCAGGGGGCCAGGTTGAAGCAAGAGGCCTGGCCCTAGGGGGTCTCCCAACCCCTGGGGCACAGGTGGATATGGCCTTGAAGAGGAGAGAGACCCTGCCAGGGTGAAGCCAGATCCCCCTCTGGCTGTAGGAATGGGAGAAGGTCTCAGGCCAAGGGGTATACTCAGGGGACGCTGAGGAACTCAGGGTCCTAAGGTGGCAGAGACGTTTTACACCCTCTCTTGTGCTCCTTGGAGCTGTGGAGACTTGATCTAAAAGGGATCTTACAGAACAGATTGTCTTACTCTGTTTTGCCCAGATAGGGAAAGGAACTTGCCCGGGGGTCACACAGCTGGGAGAAAGCATTGCTGACACATCTGTCTTGTCTCCCAGCGTGGGATCCTTCCTGTCTATTATTCCTATATGCTTTCTGCCTACGTCCCCTCCCCAGAACACTGAGCTGCTCCTCTGGCAGCTTCCTCCTGGAGTCCTTGTGTCCTTCAAGTATAGGGGTGGTTCTCAGAGGCACCTTTACCCTGTGTTGATTTCTGTTTCTGCCCACAGCAGAGCTAGTGACTGTTTCCCACACTTTCTTACGGAGAAGTCTCACCTTTCCCTTCCATGAGGATCCTGGAGACCCCAAGGGGTGGGAGCCCCTAGAGGAGAAGGACACAGATCTGATGAGGCAAGAAAGGGGCACAGAAGGAACCATCCAGACTGCTCAGAGAAAGGGTGGCTTGGGGAGGACTTGCCAGGGTATGGTCAGAGGTGCAGAGCGGGGCCCACTGCTCATTGGTCACCCCTGCGCTCCTGGAGGACAAATTACAAAGTCTTGGCAAGGCTGGAAGTCTTGCTTCCACTCTATAGACGAGAAAGCTGAGGCCCAGAAAAGTCAACAAATGCCCAGGGTGACATGGCACATCCTGGTCTGGAATCCAGGACCCATGGCTCTAGTTCCCAGTGCTTCAGGCCAAACTGGTGGAGAGTTGTGGGAAAAGAGCTGGGCAGGAAGGGTCCTGGGAGGAGATCACTCAGCATCAAGGCTGCAGCAGCCATTGACGGGGGCCCTAGTGCCGTCCACCTGGGGCACCTCGTACTCCTCATCCAGGAAGTCCAGCGAGTTGTTGCTTGGGAGGCCACGGATGGTGAACTTGTGGGACACCTTGGTCCAATGTTCACGGTTAGAGGCCACACGCTCATATAGTTCTGCTGCCTTGGGGAACAGGTCCTGCAAAAGTCTGGGGGAGTTGGAGATGGAGCAGGGTTAGAGGTTCAAAATCAGCACAGACAGCAAGAAAAATAAGAGTCGCACCACAGGCGGAACTTCTTCAGGAGTCTGAGCTGTGGATTAACACGGGAAAGAAAGCAGGATGGTCTCCCTTAACTGAGGCCAACGATGAAGTGAAGGACCCATTGAGGCAGGAGACAGCTGTGAGCCAGCTGGAGCTGGTCTATGACAAACTCAGCACCTACGTCTACTGTTTCGTCCACAGATGGCCCCACTCCACACCACCCTCTCTGTGCAACCCCCAGCCATCCCCATGAGCTCACTCACTTGTAGATGGGCATTGCAATGTGCTCCATGAAGCTGATCTGCAGCTCGGGGATGTAGGCCTTCTCCCGGTCCATCATCTCCATCGGCCGGTTGCCCATGGCTTTCTCCTGCAGGCAGCAAGGCATCAGGCCTACCCCTCTTGTTTTTCCATCAGGTAGCAGGGTCAAGACTAACCCGATCCTGCCCAGCCTAGGCCAGGAGTACTCCCCAAACCTGAACATACCAAGTCTCCTTGGGAGAAGAATTCTTTGTAGATCAGCTCCTGGAAGACAATGCTCTCATTACCTACTGTGGGTGGGATCCATCCACCCAGGCCCATTCTCCAATAGCAAATTGAGGCCCAGTGATCAGTCCCAGTGAGGGCCTGACCTCAGCAGCCCAAGCCTAGCAGTGGGATGGTTCTAGAAGGGGTGGATGCTGGGTTCTGGCCCACCTTTCACCAGTCACCGACTTGCTGTGTGACCCTGAGTCTCCTCACCCATCACTCTGAGTAGTCTAGGTTTCTGTCTCCCCTAATTATGGCCAGGCTGAGCTCAGCACAGAAAGGCTGCAGTGGAGTCACAGAGCTGGGCAGGATATGCAGCCTATACCTTTGTAGAGAGGGGGTCACTTACTGCGATCTTTCTGGTGGTCTTCCAGCCCTTGGTCTGGTCAGAGAGGTCACAGGAGGTCATCAGGAGGCAGAGGAGAAGTCTGTGGTGCTGCTTGTTGGTTCGGTCATATCCCACTGTTGAGGGACCATTGGGTCAAGGAGAGGAGGAACAGCCTCCTGGTACCCTCTGAGAACAAGGCTCCCACCCCAAAGCAATCCAGGGAATTGGGCCCTCCTGATGGGAATCAAGGGACCATGATGGGAAGTGCTGGGTCTTCCTGGAGGGGCCATGTTGCCAGGGAAAAGCCAGTGTTGAAAGAGAATGTGCCTGAGCCCTGGGGATGCTTCCCAGGCAGTTCCCAACCCTGATCATCCATCCCTCCCTGGGGCTAATGGCAGGCACCTTCGGCCATCTTTTGAAGGTCCTTGAAAATGCGGAGGTGGTGAGCCAGGTCCGTGGCCAAGATGATATCTCGCATCAGGTCCAGCATGCGCTGGTAGTCCTGGGGTGGGCCGGGGGAGGGGTGTCATGGCCTCCTGATGGACACCCCCCACCCATTCACCCAGAGGAGTACCCTCAGTTCCTTCTCCTATCTGAGCCAGTTGTGGGACCCACCCCCTCCCTTCCCCTCTGCTCCCCGTCCATCACCTTCCTGGAGAAGTGGTCGAAGATGTTGCAGCCATGAGTGTTAAGGATGGCGATGGCCTGAGCAAAGTGGTGCCTCTGGGGGAATAGGAGTAAGAGACCGCTGAGGCAAAGGGGCTCCCAGCATCCTGACCCCAAGAAAGGCAGTAGAACCCTGCAGGACCCTGGGCCCTAAGCTCAGCAGAACAGGTAAAAAGGGGACTGGGGGATCCTGGTTCCCTTTCTGAGCTGTTCCAACCCTCTGGGTGACCCAGGGCAAGTCCCTGTCCAGCTCTATGCCTCAGATTCCTCAGCTGTCACATGGAGAGATCCAATAAGATAAGCTTGCAGGGCATCACAGGCTGGAAAAAATTTGAAAGGATTCCTTGAAGTCCTGGACACTAATTCATGCAGAAAACATTTGTTTGCTGACAAGGAAAGGCAGTGAGGAGGTGAGGGCAAGGCCTTGTCTCCAGATGCTGAAGGGTTGTCACTCGGAGGAGGAGCTGGCTGAGCCCAGGGGACAGAGGGCACAACCAGAGCCGCCACCAGGCCTCCTGGGAGAAGGCAAGCACCGTGTGCATTTCTGGGGGTGTGAAAACAGGGGCAGCCTCTGGAAGAGTATTGAAGGAGGAAGCCTGGGGCAAGGTGACCTTGGAGAGTTGGCTCCCACTTGAACTAAGACCCATGTCAAGTGCAAGAAACTCAGAGATGTCTCAGACCTGGTTCCTGGTCCAAGGAGTCCCCAAGTCGGGTAGACAAACCCAGACCCAACAAAGGCAAGGCTGAGCTGTACGTAGTGGCGCATGCCTGTAATTCCAGTGGCTCAGAAGGCTGAGGCAGGAGGATTGCGGGTTCAAAGCCAGCCTCAGCAACTTAGCACGGCCCTAAGAAACTCAGCGAGACCCTTCTCTGAATAAAATATAAAAAAGGGCTAAGGGGGCTGGGATTGTGGCTCAGCAGTAGAGCGCTTGCCTCGTATGTGGGAGGCACTGGGTTCGATACTCAGCACCGCATACAAATAAATGAATAAATAAAGGTCAATCAACAACTAAAAAAAATTTTTTTTAAAAAGATACAGATTATTAAAAAAAGGGGGGGGGGCCTAAGGATGTGGCTCAGTGGTTAAGCACCCCTGGGTTCAA